>JBAWJQ010006411.1:0-115137 GCA_037783105.1 Bactrocera zonata
TACTGTGGATGTACAATTATTGGGATTTCATGGTCGTTGTAAATTTTGCCAGTGTAAGAAAATCGACTTTATACCGAAATATAAGATTACGGAAATCTTCTAAATGCACTGCCGTTATGCCGTTATGGCTTTATGTAAATTTCAATAAGTTAAAGAAAGTTTATTAACTTAAGTATGTAAAAGAAATGACTTGAAGCATTTCGATATCGATTGCTAAATGTGTATTAACAAGAAAATCTTATTTGTACCTATATATAAGATTATGGAATTCTTCCAAATTCACTGCCGTTATGCCGCCATGGCTTTGTGTTAACTTCAGTTCGTTGAAGAAGGTTTATAAACCTAAATATGTTAAACTAAAGATTTTAAGCAGTTCGATATCGATTGCTTAATGTGTATATACAAGAAAATTGACTTTATACCAATATATAAGATTACGGAATTCTTCTACATGCGCTGCCGTTATGCCGCCATGGCTTTATGTAAACTTCAGTTCGTTAAAGAAGATTAATTAAATTAAATATGTTAAACTAATGATTTGAAGCATTTCGATATCGATTGCTAAATGCGTATATGCAAGAAAATCGACTTTATACCTAAATAAAAGATTACAAAATTTTTCTAAATGCGCTGCCGTTATACCGTTAAGGTTTTATGTGGAATTCAGTAAGATAAAGAAAGTTAATTAACTTAAATATGTTATTCTAATGATTTGAGTCATTTCGATTTCGATTCGTTAATGTGTATATACAAGAAAATCGACTTTATACCTAAATATAAGATTACGGAATTCTTCCAAATGCACTGCCGTTATACCGTTAATGCTTAATGTAAACTTCAGTAAGGTAAAGAAGGTTAATTAACTTAAATATATTAAACTAATGATTTGAAGCATTTCGATATCGATTGCTAAATGTGTATATGCAAGAAAATCGTTTTTATACCGAAATATTAGATTACGGAATTCTTCTTAATGCGCTGCCGTTATGCCGCCATGGCTTTATGTAAACTTCAGTTCTTTAAAGAAGGTTAATTAACTTAAATATGTTAAACTAATGATTTGAAGCATTTCGATATCGATTGTTAAATGTGTATATACAAGAAACCCGACTTTATACCTAAATATAAAAATACGGAATTCTTCTTAATGCACTGCCGTTATGCCGGTAAGGCTTTAAGTAGACTACAGTAAGATAAAGAAATTTAATTAACTTAAATATGTTAAACTAATGATTTGAGGCATTACGACATCGATTGCTAAATGTGCATATACAAGAAAATCGACTTTATACCTAAATATAGGGATACGGAGTTCTTCTAAATGCACTGCCGTTATACCGTTAAGGCTTAATGTAGACTTCAGTAAGAGAAAAAAAGTTAAATAACTTAAATATGTTAATCTAATGATATGAAGCATTTCGATATCGGTTGCTAAATGTGTATATACAACAAAATCGACTTTTTACCTAAATATAAGATTACGGAATTCTTCTAAATGCACTGCCGTTATGCCGCCATGGCTTTATGTCACCTTCAGTTCGTTAAAAAAAGTTAATTAACTTAAATATGTTAAACTAATGATTTTAAGCATTTCGATATCGATTGCTAAATGTGTATATACAAGAAAATCGACTTTATACTTAAATATAAGATATCGGAATTCTTCTAAATGCACTGCCGTTATACCGTTAAGGCTTAATGTAGACTTCAGTAAGTTAAAGAACGTTTATTAACGTAAATATGTAAAAGAAATGATATGAAGCATTTCGATATCGATTGCTGAATGTGTAACTACAAGAAAATCGACTTTATACCTAAATATACGATCACGGAATTCTTTTTAATGCACTGCCGTTATGCCGCATTGGCTTTATGTAAACTTCAGTTCGTTAAAGAAGGTTAATTAACTTAAATATGTTAATCTTATGATTTGAAGAATTTCGATATCGATTGTTAAATGTGTATATACAAGAAAATCAACTTTATTCCTAAATATAAAATTTCGGAATTCTTCCAAATGCACTGCCGTTTTCCGCCATCGTTTTATGTCACCTTCAGTTCGTTAAAGAAAGTTAATTAACTTAAATATATTAAACTAATGATTTTAAACATTTTTATATCGATTGCTAAATATGTATATACAAGAAAATCGACTTTATACCTAAATATAGGATATGGAATTCTTCTAAATGCACTGCCGTTATGCCTCCATGGCTTTATGTCACCTTCAGTTCGTTAAAGAAAGTTAATTAACTTAAATATGTTAAACTTATGATTTTAAGCATTTCGATATCGTTTGCTTAATATGTACTTACAAGAAAATCGACTTTATAGCTAAATATAAGATAACGGAATTTTTCTAAATGCACTGCCGTTATACCGTTAAGGCTTCATATAAACTTCAGTAAGTTTAAGAAAGTTAATTAATTAAACATGTTAAACCAATGATTTGAAGCATTTCGATATCGATTTCTAAATGTGCAAATACAAGAAAATCGACTTTACACCTAAATATAAGATTACTGAATTTTTTTAAATGCACTGCCGTTATGCCGTTAAGTCTTTATGTAAACTTCAGTAAGGTAAAGAAGGTTAATTAACGAATTGAAGTTTACATAAAGCCGTGGCGGCATAACGGCAGTGCATTTAGAAGAATTCCGTAATCTCATATTTAGGTATAAAGTCGATTTTGTTGTATACACACATTAAGCAATCGATATCGAAATGCTTCAAATATTAGATTAACATATTTAAGCTAATTAACCTTCTTTATCTTACTGAAGTCTACATTAAGCTTAAACGGTATAACGGCAGTGCATTTGGAAGAAATCCGTAACCCTATATTTAGGTATAAAGTCGATTTTCTTCTATATAAACATTTAGCAATCGGTATCGAAATGTTTCAAATCAGAAGTTTAACACATTTAAGTTAATTAACCTTTTTTACCTTACTGAAGCTTGCATAAAGCCTTAACGGTATAACGGCAGTGCATTTAGAAAAATTCCGTGATCGTATATTTAGGTATAAAGTCAATTTTCTTGTATTTACACATTTAGCAATCGATATCGAAATGCTTCAAATCATTAGTATAACATATTTAAGTTAATTAACCTTCTTTGGCTTACTGAAGTCTACATAAAGCCTTAACGGTATAACGGCAGTGCATTTAGAAGAATTCCGTAGTCTTATATTTAGGTATAAAGTCGATTTTCTTGCATTTACACATTTAGCAATCGATAATGAAATGCTTCAAATCATTAGTTTAACATATTTAAGTTAATAAATGTTCTTTAACGAACTGAAGATTACATAAAGCCATGGCGGCATAACGGCAGTGCATTTAGAAGAATTCCGTAATCTTATATTTAGGTATAAAGTCGATTTTCTTTTATATACTCATTTAGCAATCGATATCGAAGTGCTTTAAATCATTGGTTTAACACATTTAAGTTAATAAACCTTCTTTAACGAACTCAAGCTAACGTAAAGCCATGGCGGCATAATGGCAGTGCATTTGAAAGAATTCCATAGTCTTATATTTAGGTATAAAATCGATTTTCTTGTATATACACATTAAGCAATCGATACCGAAATGCTTCAAATCATTAGTTTAACATATTTAAGTTAATTAACATTCTGTAACGTACTGAAGGTGACATAAAGCCAATGCGGCATAACGGCAGTGCATTTAGAAGAATTCCGTAATCTTATATTTATGTATAAAGTCGATTTTGTTGTATACACACATTTAGCAATCGATATCAATATGTTTCAAATCTGTGCTTTAACATATTTAAGTTAATTAACCTTCTTTAACGAACTGAAATTTACATAAAGCCATGACGGCATAACGGCAGTGCATTTAGAAAAATTCCGTGATCGTATATTTAGGTATAAAATCGAATTTCTTGTATTTACACATTAAGCAATCGATATCGAAATTATTGAAATCATTTCTTTTACATATTTAAGTTAATTAACTTTCTTTAACGAACTGAAATTTACATAAAGCCAAAACGGCATAACGGCAGTGCATTAAGAAATGTTCCGTATTCTAATATTTCGGTATAAAGTTGGTTTTTTTTGTGTTAACACATTTAGCAATCGAAATCGAAATGCTTCAAATCATTTCTTTTTTATTTTTAAGTTAATAAACTTTCTTTAACTAACTGAAGTTTACATAAAGCCATAACGGCAGTGCATTTAGAAGAATTCCGTAATCTTATATTTAGATATAAAGTCATTTTTCTTGTATGTACACATTTAGCAATCGATATTGAAATTCTTCAAATCATTATGTTGCGTCAAGGGACAAAATATATATTTAAACCTAAAACTGAAATTAAGAAAAATGAATTGTAAAAAAAATTATAAATATTGAATTACATTAGTATTGTATACTTACCCTAATAATATTAAATATACTTACCATAATCTATTACTTTAAGTTAAAATGAATTACTCACCTCTTTTTGTACATACCTGTATACTTCCATTCCAACTGTTCTATCCCGTTAGTTTTAAGACTTAGGCTAAGTAACTAGATGAGCTGAAATAAAGACCGTTATTTGACCGCAATTGAATCCGCACGCGTTTTTCTATTTTTCGCTATCTCGTTCGTTCGCTTATTTTTCTTCACAGTATCGTGAGCCAAAGTGCAGGCAATTGGTTGAATTTTAATTTTAGTGATTTCACGTGTCCCGACTATTATTTTTTTCTCAAAAACTCTTGAGAAATTTCATGGCGCCCGAGCAGGGACATGAGCGTGATTAGAAAATTAAAATAACTACATACAATATAAAATATCTTTTTCGCAACCAATTGCCAAATGTCGTTTTCGGTTTTCGGATCTTCGGTTCTCACGGTTCTCACGGTTAAGTGAAGTGGCAAGTTAAAAAAAAAAAAAATATTATAAAAAGGATTAAGGATCCAACTATAAAAACATATATATGTACATACATACAGTTACAATATATTTGAAGTGCGTGCAGTCCAATACAAAAATATAATAAGTGGAACCTATAATAAAAATAACGAAATATACATTTACATACATATAATATAAGTGCAGTGGAAATCTGTGGAAAAAATATATACATATACATACAGTGTTAAATCAAGTGCTAAAATACTTACCGTATACTTACCTCAGCATAAAAATCCTAAAAGAAGAAAAAGGAGAAAAATTGTGGAGTGTGTGCTTAGTGTAAAGTGAAAAATTCACCAAAGCGAAGAAGAAAGAATTAAAATAAAAGGTGGTACTAAGGTGGAAGGTGAATTTTATATGCGGAACAGTGGTGGGCGCAAATAAAAGCTCAAAAGTTTTTGAAATACCAAAAATAATATTATAAATACGTTACTGTTGAAAAAAAAAAGGGAAACAGTTTTATAAACTGTTTAAAGTGCCGCATAATTAAAAAACCGGTAAAGCCGGTAAAGTGCCGGTAAAAACGACAAACCGTTTCCACCGCTATCCGCAACTTTTTGGTGCTTCAATCCGCTGCTGTTATAACTCCGTTGCTGCCATCACGTCGCTGCCTTCAACCTATTGCTGTCGTCGCTCCGCTGCTGTTATAACTCCGCTGCTGCCATCACGTCGCTGCCTTCAATCTATTGCTGTCCTCGCTCCGCTGCTGTTATAACTCCGCTGCTGCCATCACGTCGCTGCCTTCAATCTATTGCTGTCGTCGCTCCGCTGCTGCCATCACGTCGCTGCCTTCAATCTGCTGCTGTCGTCAATCTGTTGCTGCTGCCGTCTATCCGCTGCTGCTTAAGTCATCGTGGGAATGAGCTGCCGCTGTATCCTGTGCCAGAGGGACGTAAGCGCCGGCAAACAGCCGACGCACCAGGTAACGAGTGCGAATTATTGAAAGTGGTGCAAACAAAAAACAATAATAATAAAACTGCAAACGCACACTTTCAGTTTTTGGCTCTCCCTTTTCACATTACACGCCTATTTACACATATATATATATATCGTTTTCTACATATATTATATATCTTACATATACGTATTATATACTATACTTATATTGAAGTGAATGTGAAGGGATTTTGGGATTGCGGATTTGCCTACATTAAGGTGCGACCTTTTTGTAAATCGCCTAATTTTAAAATTTTAATTCGGTCAGTTTTTTCGCATATTATCTCTTGTCTTCGCAAATTTAATTCTTGGACAATATTTTTTCGTGTTAAATTTTCGACTGTGCTAGTGCTCATTTTGCATAACTCATCGGTTTGGCTTTCATATACTTGGGAATCGATATTACTTTTTCTCGTTTTCGTAACCGATTCCAAATATATTTGTTGCCAACCTTTATTGCTATTGGTTTGGCTTTCGTATATTTGAGAATCGCTTTATATATTTTTTTTCGTTTTCGGTATCGATTCTTAATATATCTGTTGCCAACCGTTGTAGTTTTTTTTTCCGGAAATTTAATTTAAACAAGCAAAATGAGCAAGCCAAAGCCAACTATCGCCAACCTCTCTCCAAGTAAGGAGTTAATCGACTTAAAGTCATTAAAGCGTCAAAGGACGGTGGCAAAAAATAGTATTTTGCGAATAAAGACGGGCCTTTTAGAAAAAACCATGTCGTTAGATCCAATTGAATTGGAATGTCGGCTCGACATATTAAATTCACATAGCGAAAAGCTAATGAAATGCCAATCTAAAATTGAAGAGATTGATGAAGACGACATGGCCCGAGGGGAGTTAGAGGACATAATTGTTGAAACGAAATCAATAATTAAAAATATTTTAGCCAAAAACCGAACGTCAATTGCCGAAACATCTTTCGTAGCTTCTCACAGCTCAAGGCTCCCTAAAATGAATTTGCCGAAATTCAAGGGAGAATATTCAGAATTTAAAAATTTTATGAGTTTGTTTGAGAGCTTGGTTCATAATGATCCAAATATCCCAGATATAGAAAAATTTAACCATTTGGTAAATTGTCTATCTGGAGAGGCTCTGGGAACAGTTAAAGCGTTTCAGATGTCGGATGAAAATTATCCGAAAGCGTTGGCAAGTCTCAAAAAAGTTTACGATAATAAGTGCTTGATATTTTTCAATACAATATCTAAACTTTTTGAGCTGCCAACCATCCCAAAGCCATCCGCGCCTTCATTGCAATCAATGATTGATGAAGTGTCTGCCGTTTATGACTATTTGCTATCTCTGGGCGATGAGAAGCAAATAACAAACGCCATTATAATACACATAGTTATGACAAAGGTTGACTCTGCCACCCGATCCAAGTGGGAAGACCAACTTGACTACGATCACTTACCATTATGGAAGGATTGCGAAGCAACCTTAAATAGAAGGTTTCAGCAGTTAGCAGCGGAAGGAGCATCTTGTTCAAGGACGAAATCCGGAGCCACAACCAGCACGAGCCACATGAAGCAGCCACACATGGACAGGACTAAATCAGCTTTAGTTGCTGCAGAGGCAAAGCAGCCAACTTGTCAAAAATGCAAGTCAAAAGAACATCCTTTAACTGCCTGCCCCACTTTCAAGGCGCTTCCGGTACAACAGAGGTTCGAGTTTGTGAAATCGGTGCCCTTATGCATAAATTGCTTGCGTAAGGGGCATACTGTGTCCAAGTGTAGAGCGGATCGATGTCGTGTATGCAATCGATCGCATCACACATTGTTACACCAGTACCCGGTTTCCTTCCCCGCTGCATCTCATCCGCAACCATCAACCACACATGCCATGCATACAGCGAGTATGCCGGATCGGGTAATGTTGGCGACAGCTGTTATTCAAGTGAGGACCAGTTATGGTGAATACCTGCCTGCGAGAGCGTTATTGGACTCAGGCTCCCAAGTCAACTTTATGACGGAGGACTTGGCACAAAAGTTGCGGATTCGTCGCCAACACAAAACGTTGAATATAATAGGAATTGGCAATTCCAACACGAAAGTGGGGACAAAACTAAGCGCGTTTGTTAAGTCGCGGGTAAATAATTACGAATTTTCGGCAGAATTCTGGATAATGCGTTGCATTTCGGCTAATCATCCAGACCATAACATAAATGTTAATGGCTGGAAAATTCCGCGCAATATTAAATTGGCGGATCCAGAATTCCATAAATCAAAAAAGACTGATATCTTATTGGGTGCAGAAACCTTTTTCGAACTGTTAGCGGTTGGCCAAATTAAAAGTGGCCCTAATCAACCAACGCTACAGAAAACCCTTTTAGGGTGGGTTGTGTCTGGAAAATATGCTAGCAATCTAAGTCCTCCTCCTTCTGCAACTAGCACATTATGCCAATCTGAAGATGACTTAACGTCAATTAATTCGGTGGTCCAAAAATTTTGGGCGTTAGAAGAATTACCTTCAGAATCAAATAGCATCAAATTCACACCAGAGCAACAAGAGTGTGAAAAATTTTTCGTAAATACAACTCAAGTATTGCCTTCAGGACGGCTTCAAGTTAGAATGCCCTTTAAAGCTGACCGTAAGTTACTCGGTCACTCATATGAAACCGCAGTTCGGCGGTTTCAGGCCCTGGAGAGAAGGACATTAAAAGATCCAGAACTTCGTAAAATGTATCTGGACTTTATGAATGAATATAAAGCATTGGGTCACATGAGCCCAACGAACAATAAGATCCCGAGTGAGCCACACTACTTCATTCCGCATCAATGCGTTTTAAGGCCCGAGAGCACAACAACCAAATTACGTGTTGTATTTGATGCTTCGAGTCGATCTTCAACTCAAATAGCGTTGAATAAACTTTTGATGGTAGGTCCAACCATCCAAGAAGAGTTATACTCAACTCTTCTTCGTTTTCGCTTACATAAGTATGCACTAACAGCGGACATTACTAAAATGTACCGCCAAATAATTATGCACGAAGAAGACAGAAATTGTCAGCTTATTGTGTGGAGAGAGCATCCTTCTGAGCAAATTCAAATTTTTCGTCTTAACACCGTAACATACGGCACTGCGCCTGCTCCATTTCTCGCAACACGGTGTTTGCAAATGCTCAGTGATGCCAATACAATGAAATACCCACTCGGTTCATTGGCCATTAAAAGAGACTTTTATGTTGATGACTTATTAACAGGATCTGAAAGTTTGAGTCTCTAGATCTTATAAGAAGTGAAGTAATTGAAATATTAAACTCGGCAGGATTCACTTTAACAAAGTGGTTTTCGAACCACCCTAAATTTTTCGATAGTGATTGCACTGAAAAGTCATTAAGTTTCAATGACAAAAATTCTACTAAAACACTAGGTATCCATTGGTTGCCGAAAGAGGATTTGTTTCGATTTGTTTTGGATGCCAACTTTAATGATCTGCGAGCCACTAAACGGAACATATTGTCAGTCTCCGCTCGCCTTTTCGATCCTCTTGGATTATTAGCCCCACTAGTTACCAAAGCAAAAATCTTATTGCAAGAGCTTTGTATTCAAAAACTAGATTGGGATGAGTCGATTCCATTGCGCCTCAACACTAGCTGGCAGAATTTCAAAGCCAACCTACTGCAGCTCTCGTCAATTAGCATTCCTCGGTATGTAAACTTAGAGTCGACTGCTACATGCCAAATCCATGGCTTCTCCGACGCTTCAATAAGAGCGTACGGATGCTGCATATACATACGAAGCCAATCTGCTAGTGGTGTCAAATGTATGCTGCTTACTGCAAAGTCTAGAGTGGCTCCGCTGAAGACCAAGTCTCTTCCGCGTCTCGAGCTCTCGGCAGCACATCTTCTTGCCAAATTATGGTCACGAGTTGCACCAATGTTGAGTCGACGATTCGAGAAAATTACATTTTGGACAGACTCTGAAATTGTATTGCACTGGTAAAAACGCATCCATCTTCATTACAAACCTTTGTCGCAAATAGAGTGTCCGAAATCCAAGAATTGACTGACAATGTACAGTGGCGACATGTGCCAACGAAACAAAATCCTGCGGATCAAGTGTCTCGGGGTTGTAACGTGGACGAATTGAATAATTCAATATGGTTTGGCGGTCCACAGTTCCTCCTAGAAGACCCTGCATTATGATGGCCAATAAATAACCACTTCCAGCTCTCACCAGAAGACGAAGCATTAGAGAAGAAGAAAGCTACATTTACATTAATTTCGACTGCTGAGAAAAATTCAATATTGGACCTCATTGAAAAATTCTCTTCTCATAAAAAATTGCTTCGTGTGGTCGCATATATATTACGATGGATCAGAAGACCACCAAAATCCTCCAGGGGACAAGATCTGACTTCAGAAGAGCTAAACTTGAGTTTCTTGAAAATTGTCCAGGTGACTCAACATTCCGAGTTTGCGAGCGAGATCCAAAAACTGACGAAAGGCACGACGCTATCCCCAAACTTGCAAAAACTCAACCCGTTTTTGCATGAGTACTCGGATATGTCGCTGTCATTCACATTAATCCGAGTAGGAGGTCGCCTATTCAATGCACCTCTCCCATACGATGCCAAATTTCCGCTTTTATTAAATAAAAATTCGCACTTCGTTATAACGTACTTACGGTTCCTGCACATTCGAAATCACCACGCTGGGGCAAAAGCGTTGGTTGCGCTTCTTCGAGAACGCATATGGCTAATTAATGCCCGAGAAGCTTGCAGTAGAACCGTAAGAAACTGTATACATTGTTTTCATTACAAGCCGAAGTTGCAAAACCAAATAATGGGAAATTTGCCAGTCGAAAGACTTCGAGCACTACGGCCCTTTCTGATATGTGGCGTAGACTTTTGTGGTCCCATATATACAACGTTAAAAATACGTGGTCGACCACCCGTAAAAACGTATATAGCAGTTTTCGTTTGTTTCACTTCAAAAGCGGTACATTTAGAACTAGTCTCGGACCTGTCTACTAATTCTTTCATTTTCGCCCTTAAAAGGTTCATTGGTCGCCGAGGGATGCCACAGAAAGTATTCAGCGACAACGCAACCAACTTTGTCGGCGCCGACCGCAAGCTGCGCGAGCTGAAGGAGGCGTTCCTAGCGCAAGCGCCAGAACTAATGGGGTTCGCAGCCGAAGAAGGATTCAGCTTCGGCTTTATACCACCCAGGGCGCCGCACTTCGGCGGATTATGGGAGGCGGCCGTGAAGTCCGCCAAGCATCTGCTCGTCCGCGCACTCGGCAACGCTCTACTCACGACGGAGGAGCTACCTAGCACCGTTGGGACAGGACCCCAACGACGGAGAAGCGTTAACACCAGCGCATCTATTAATAGGATGCTCCCTACGGGCATTACCCCCAGAGAAAGTGCCAGTGGACCCAGTTCGTTGTTGCGAGAGATGGCAACTTGTTTGCTGTCTCAAGCAACAGTTTTGGCGACAGTGGTCCAAAACCTACATGACGGGCCTTCAGGAACGCAACAAATGGCTGCACCCCAAACGCAACCTGCAGCCAGGCGATCTCGTCCTCGTCCACGAGGACAACGTGCCGCCACAGCAGTGGGTACTCGGACGCGTCGTCGCCGCCGTCGAAGGGCAAGACGGCAAGGTGCGAGTCGCAGAAGTAGCAACCAAGACGGGCACGATTAAGCGCCCCATCCACAAACTGGCTGTCCTTCCACTGGATATTGAAGGAATCTGATCCTGTCAAGGTGGCCGGTGTTGCGCCAAGCGACAAAATATATATTTAAACCTAAAACTGAAATTAAGAAAAATGAATTGTAAAAAAAATTATAAATATTGAATTACATTAGTATTGTATACTTACCCTAATAATATTAAATATACTTACCATAATCTATTACTTTAAGTTAAAATGAATTACTCACCTCTTTTTGTACATACCTGTATACTTCCATTCCAACTGTTCTATCCCGTTAGTTTTAAGACTTAGGCTAAGTAACTAGATGAGCAGAAATAAAGACATCATTGTTATTTGACCGCAATTGAATCCGCACGCGTTTTTCTATTTTTCGCTATCTCGTTTGTTCGCTTATTTTTCTCCACAGTATCGTGAGCCAAAGTGCAGGCAATTGGTTGAATTTTAATTTTAGTGATTTCACGTGTCCCGACTATTATTTTTATCTCCAAAACTCTTGAGAAATTTCACATTAGATTAACTTATTTAACTTAATTAACTTTCTTTATCTTACTGAAGTCTACATAAAGCCTTAACGGAATAACGGCAGTGCATTTGGAAGAATTCCGTAATCTTATATTTAGGTACAAAAACAGTTTTCTTGTATATACACATTTAGCAATCGATATCGAAATGCTTCAAATCTTTAGTTTAACATATTTGAGTTTATAAACCTTCTTTAACGAACTGAAGTTTACATAAAGCCATGACAGCATAACGTCAGTGCATTTAAAAAAATTCCGTGATCGTATATTTAGGTATAAAGTCGATTTTCTTGTATATGCACATTAAGCAATCGATATCGAAATGATTCAAATCATTTTTTTTACATATTGAAGTTTATATACTTTCTTATACTTATTGAAGTTTACATAAAGCCATAACGGTATACCGGCAGTGCATTTGGAAGAATTCCGTAATCTTATATATAAAGTCGATTTTCCTGTATATACACATTTAGCAATCGATATCGAAATGCTTCAAATCACTAGATTAACATATTTAAATTAATTAACTTTCTTTAACTTACTGAAGTTTACTTAAAGCCATAACGGCATAACGGCAGTGCATTTAGAAGAATTCCGTAATCTTATATTTTATTATAAAGTCGATTTTCTTGTTTATGCACATTAAGCAATCGATATCGTAATTCTTCAAATAATTAGTTAAACATATTTAACTAAATTACTTACTTTATCTTGCTGAAGTCTACATAAATCCTAAACGGTATAGCGCCAGTGCACTTAGAAGAATTCCGTAATCTTATATTTAGGTATAAAATCGATTTTCTTGTATATACACATTTAGCAATCGATATCGAAATGCTTCAAATCTTTAGTTTAACATATTTAAGTTAATAAACCTTTTTTAACGAACTGAAGTTGACATAAAGCCGAAACATCATAACGGCAGTGCATTTGGAAGAATTCTGTAATCTTATATTTAAGTATAAAGTCGATTTTCTTGTATATACACATTTAGCAATCGATATCGAAATGCTTCAAATAATTGCTATAACATATTTAAGTTAATTAACCTTGTTTATCTTACTGAAGTCTACATAAAGCCTTAACCGTATAACGGCAGTGCATTTAGAAGAACTCCGTAATCTTATATTTAGGTATAAAGTCGATTTTCTTGTATATACATATTTAGCACTCGATATCGAAATTCTTCAAATCATTAGATTAACATATTTAAGTTAATTAACTTTCTTTATCTTACTGAAGTTTACATTAAGCCATAACGGTATAACGGCAGTGCATTTGCAAGAATTCCGCAATCTTATATTTTGGTATAAAAACGATTTTGTTGTATATACGCATTTAGCAATCGATTTCGAAATGCTTCAAATGATTACTTTAACATATTTAAGGTAGTTAAATTTCTTTATCTTACTGAAGTTTACATTAAGCCATAACGGTATAACGGCAGTGCATTTGCAAGATTTCCGCAATCTTATATTTAGGTATAAAATCGATTTTCTTGTATATACACATTTAGCAATCGATATCGAAATGCTTCAAATAATTGCTATAACATATTTAAGTTAATTAACCTTGTTTATCTTACTGAAGTCTACATAAAGCCTTAACGGTATAACGGCGGTGCATTTAGAAGAGATCCGTAATCTTATGTTTAGGTAAAAAGTCGATTTTCTTTTATATACACATTAAGCAACCGATATCGAAATGCTTCAAATCATTAGATTAACAAATTTAAGTTAATTAACTTTCTTTATATTACTGAAGTCTACATAAAGCCATGGCCGCATAACGGCAGTGCATTTGGAAGAATTCCGTAATCTTATATTTAGGTATAAAGTCGATTTTCTTGTATAAACACATTTAGCAATAGATATCGAAATGCCTTAAATCATAAGTTTAACATATTTAAGTTAATTAACCTTCTTTAACGAACTGAAGTTAACATAAAGCCATGGCGGCATAACGGCAGTGCATTTAGAAGAATTCCGTAATCTTATATATAAATACGATTTTCTTGTATATACAAATTAAGCAATCGATATCGAAATGCTTCAAATCTTTAGTTAAACATATTTAAGTTAATTAACCTTCTTTAACGAACTGAAGTTGACATAAAGCCTTGGCGGCATAACGGCAGTGCATTTAGAAGAATTCCAAAATCTTATATTTAGGTATAAAGTCGATTTTCTTGTATATACACATTTAGCAATCGATATCGAAATGCTTCAAATCTTTAGTTTAACATATTTAAGTTAATTTACCTTCTTTAACTAACTGAAGTTTACGTAAAGCCATAATGGCATACCGGCAGTGCATTTAGAAGAATTCTTGGATCGTTTATTTAGGTATAAAGTCGATTTTCTTGTATTTACACATTTAGCAATCGATATGGAAATGCTTCAAATCATTTTTTTTAAATATTTAAGTTAACAAATTTTCTTTAACTTACTGAAGTTTACATAAAGCCATAACGGCATAACGGCAGTGCATTTAGAAGAATTCCGTAGTCTTATATTTAAGTATAAAATCGATTTTCTTGTATATACACATAAAGCCATCGATATCGAAATTCTTCAAGTCATTAGATTAACACATTTAAGTTCATTAACTTTCTTTATATTGCTAAAGTCTACATAATTCCTAAACGGTATAACGCCATTGCATTTAGAAGAATTCCAAAATCTTATATTTAGGTTTAAAGTCAATTTTTTTGTATTTACACATTTAGCAATCGATATCGAAATGATTCAAATCTTTAGTTAAACATATTTAAGTTAATTAACCTTCTTTAACGAACTGAAGTTGACATAAAGCCTTGGCGGCATAACGGCAGTGCATTTAGAAGAATTCCAAAATCTTATATTTAGGTATAAAGTCGATTTTCTTGTATATACACATTTAGCAATCGATATCGAAATGCTTCAAATCATTAGTTTAACATATTTAAGTTGATTAACTTACTTTATCTTGCTGAAGTCTACATAATTCCTAAACGGTATAACGCCATTGCAATTAGAAGAATTCCAAAATCTTATATTTAGGTATAAAGTCAATTTCTTGTATTTACACATTTAGCAATCGATATCGAAATGCTTCAAATCTTTAGTTAAACATATTTAAGTTAATTAACCTTCTTTAACGAACTGAAGTTGACATAAAGCCTTGGCGGCATAACGGCAGTGCATTTAGAAGAATTCCAAAATCTTATATTTAGGTATAAAGTCAATTTTCTTGTATCTACACATTTAGCAATCGATATCGAAATGCTTCAAATCTTTAGTTAAACATATTTAAGTTAATTAACCTTTTTTAACGAACTGAAGTTGACATAAAGCCAAAACATCATAACGGCAGTGCATTTGGAAGAATTCCGTACCCTTATATTTAAGTATAAAGTCGATTTTCTTGTATATACGCATTTAGCAATCGATATCGAAATGCTTCAAATCATTAGTATAACATATTTAAGTTAATTAACCTTGTTTATCTTACTGAAGTCTACATAAAATCTTAACCGTATAACGGCAGTGCATTTGGAAGAATTCCGTAATCTTATATATAAAGTCGATTTTCTTGTATATACAAATTAAGCAATCGATATCAAAATGCTTCAAATCATTAGTTTAACATATTTAAGGTAGTTTATTTTCTTTATCTTACTGAAGTCTACATAAAGCCTTAACGGTATAACGGCAGTGCATTTAGAAGAGATCCGTAATCTTATGTTTAGGTAAAAAGTCGATTTTCTTGTATATACACATTAAGCAACCGATATCGAAATGCTTCAAATCATTAGATTAACAAATTTAAGTTAATTAACTTTCTTTATATTACTGAAGTCTACATAAAGCAATGGCGGCATAACGGCAGTGCATTTGGAAGAATTCCGTAATCTTATATTTAGGTATAAAGTCGATTTTCTTGTATAAACACATTTAGCAATAGATATCGAAATGCCTTAAATCATTAGTTTAACATATTTAAGTTAA
Source organism: Bactrocera zonata (assembly GCA_037783105.1). Taxonomy (NCBI): domain Eukaryota; kingdom Metazoa; phylum Arthropoda; class Insecta; order Diptera; family Tephritidae; genus Bactrocera; species Bactrocera zonata. The sequence continues at coordinate 16,049 of JBAWJQ010006411.1, forward strand.
ATAACCTTTTCTAACGAACTGAAGTTAACATAAAGCCATAACGGCATAACGGCAGTGCATTTAGAAGAATTCCGTAGTCTTATATTTAAGTATAAAGTCGATTTTCTTGTATATACGCATTTAGCAATCGATATCGTAATTCTTCAAATCATTAGTTTAACATATTTAAGTTGATTAACTTACTTTATCTTGCTGAAGTCTACATAATTCCTAAACGGTATAACGCCATTGCAATTAGAAGAATTCCAAAATCTTATATTTAGGTATAAAGTCAATTTCTTGTATTTACACATTTAGCAATCGATATCGAAATGCTTCAAATCTTTAGTTAAACATATTTAAGTTAATTAACCTTCTTTAACGAACTGAAGTTGACATAAAGCCTTGGCGGCATAACGGCAGTGCATTTAGAAGAATTCCAAAATCTTATATTTAGGTATAAAGTCAATTTTCTTGTATCTACACATTTAGCAATCGATATCGAAATGCTTCAAATCTTTAGTTAAACATATTTAAGTTAATTAACCTTTTTTAACGAACTGAAGTTGACATAAAGCCAAAACATCATAACGGCAGTGCATTTGGAAGAATTCCGTACCCTTATATTTAAGTATAAAGTCGATTTTCTTGTATATACGCATTTAGCAATCGATATCGAAATGCTTCAAATCATTAGTATAACATATTTAAGTTAATTAACCTTGTTTATCTTACTGAAGTCTACATAAAATCTTAACCGTATAACGGCAGTGCATTTGGAAGAATTCCGTAATCTTATATATAAAGTCGATTTTCTTGTATATACAAATTAAGCAATCGATATCAAAATGCTTCAAATCATTAGTTTAACATATTTAAGGTAGTTTATTTTCTTTATCTTACTGAAGTCTACATAAAGCCTTAACGGTATAACGGCAGTGCATTTAGAAGAGATCCGTAATCTTATGTTTAGGTAAAAAGTCGATTTTCTTGTATATACACATTAAGCAACCGATATCGAAATGCTTCAAATCATTAGATTAACAAATTTAAGTTAATTAACTTTCTTTATATTACTGAAGTCTACATAAAGCAATGGCGGCATAACGGCAGTGCATTTGGAAGAATTCCGTAATCTTATATTTAGGTATAAAGTCGATTTTCTTGTATAAACACATTTAGCAATAGATATCGAAATGCCTTAAATCATTAGTTTAACATATTTAAGTTAAATAACCTTTTCTAACGAACTGAAGTTAACATAAAGCCATGGCGGCATAACGGCAGTGCATTTAGAAGAATTCCGTAATCTTATATATAAAGTCGATTTTCTTGTATATACAAATTAAGCAATCGATATCAAAATGCTTCAAATCATTAGTTTAACATATTTAAGTTAGTTTACTTTCATTATCTTACTGAAGTCTACATAAAGCCTTAACGGTATAACGGCAGTGCATTTAGAAGAGATCCGTAATCTTATGTTTAGGTAAAAAGTCGATTTTCTTGTATATACACATTAAGCAACCGATATCGAAATGCTTCAAATCATTAGATTAACAAATTTAAGTTAATTAACTTTCTTTGTATTACTGAAGTCTACATAAAGCCATGGCGGCATAACGGCAGTGCATTTTGAAGAATTCCGTAATCTTATATTTAGGTAAAAAGTCGATTTTCTTGTATATACGCATTTAGCAATCGATATCGAAATGCTTCAAATCATTAGTATAACATATTTAAGTTAATTAACCTTGTTTATCTTACTGAAGTCTACATAAAATCTTAACCGTATAACGGCAGTGCATTTGGAAGAATTCCGTAATCTTATATTTAAGTATAAAGTCGATTTTCTTGTATATACAAATTAAGCAATCGATATCAAAATGCTTCAAATCATTAGTTTAACATATTTAAGTTAGTTTACTTTCATTATCTTACTGAAGTCTACATAAAGCCTTAACGGTATAACGGCAGTGCATTTAGAAGAGATCCGTAATCTTATGTTTAGGTAAAAAGTCGATTTTCTTGTATATACAAATTAAGCAATCGATATCAAAATGCTTCAAATCATTAGTTTAACATATTTAAGTTAGTTTACTTTCATTATCTTACTGAAGTCTACATAAAGCCTTAACGGTATAACGGCAGTGCATTTAGAAGAATTCCGTAATCTTATATTTAGGTATAAAGTCGATTTTCTTGTATATACACATTTAGCAATCGATATGGAAATGCTTCAAATCATTTCTTTTACATATCTAAGTTAATTAACCTTCCTTACCTTACTGAAGTTTACATAAAGCCTTAAAGGTATAGCGGCACTGCCTTTGGAAGAATTCCGTAATCTTATATTTAGGTATAAAGTCAATTTTGTTGTATATACACATTTAGCAACCGATATCTAAATGCTTCAAATTATTAGTTTTACATATTTAACCGTTAATCGACCTTTGTATCAAAAATGATACATTTCGATGTTTGTAGTACCGTAACTTGTGGAAAGAAAAAAGTTAGATACCGCCTTCTTTGTGACTTTGTTTATTTTCGCGTTGTCGTTATTTTAAGCCATAATTTGAAAAAATTTTGCAAGTAGGCCATGAGAAATTCAAAAACTTCATAATTCGAGCTATGTATCAATTTTGATACATATAGCATTTCAAACGTTTTTTGCTGCGGTGCACGTCATTTGCGACGCTATTTTTAATATTTGTGTTGTGTTTTATTAGGTGAAGTGCTCCTTTTTTGAATATTAAGTTATTTTGTTAAATACTTGTACGCGTTCGAAAAAATGTCTCGTCAACGGTTCTTGACGTTTGAAGAAATGGTGAATGAGGTACTGGATGAGAGTGAAGAAGATGAAGATGCTTCCGACCCTGATACTGATATTGAAAGTAGTTCATCTGAAAGCTGTTTATCTGAACCGGATGACATAATTGTCAGTAGTTCAGTTGATGATCCATTGTATATTGCAAATGATGGTACTACTTGGCGTAGCGAGCCTTACGCCACTGGTCGGTTGGGGAGAGAAAATGTTATCAATTTGCGCCCAGGTTGGTAACAATTGTTTACCAAATTGTTGTAGAATTATGATACTTGGTTTTTAGGTGTAACAAGATTTGCATCACGCCGGGTAAATAATATTCGGGATTCATTTCTGCTACTTTTTCCATCTTCACTATCAAAAATTATAACTTAAAATTCGAACAACTACGGAAAGTATTTACATGGATCCAACCACCTAGAAATTGACGAGGAATTATTTCATGCCTACTTAGGCATATTATTACTGGCCGGTGTGTATAAGTAAGTATTGCAATAGAAGAGCTTTAAAAAAATTTAAATGCTTCTTACTATATATTTATCAGATCCAAAAATAAAACTTTGCATGATTTGTTTGAGGAATACTGTGGACGCCCTATATTTCGGTCAATAATGTCTGAGAGAACATTTTTATATATCTACAAAATCATTCGTTTTGATGATGTGCTCACCCGACGTGGCCAAAGAAATGATGACAAATTCGCACCAATCAGAAACCTTTGGGAAAAGTGATCTGAACAGCTTCCTATATTCTACAATCGTAATGATTGCGTTACTGTGGATGAACAATTATTGAGATTTCATGGTCGTTGTAAATTTCGCCAGTATATTCCATCGAAACCCGAGAGATACGGTTTGAAATTTTGGCTACTTGTTGATTCACGCACGTGCTATGTATGGAAAATACAACCATACTTGGGGAAAGGCGTAACCGGTAACACTGAGAGGAATCAAGGAAAACGAGTCGTTCTGGATTTAGTTGATGGGTTGAAATGACATAATGTCACCATGGAAAACTTTTTTTCATCTCACAGCCTTGGCCTAAAATTATTACAAAAGCAAATGACAATGGTTGGAACTATGCGCAAAAATAAAAGGTCTATTCCTCCAAAGCTACTGAATTGCAAGAAAGTTCCACGATATGAATCAACTTTTGCTTTCACTCCTGATACCACTCTCGTTTCGTATATCAGTCATAAGAACAAATGTACAGTTGTTATGAGCACATTGCATAACGCACCTAATATTGAGAATGAGTCGAAAAAGTTGCCCGAAATCATCTCTTTTTATAACTCAACGAAGGGAGGCGTGGACACGGTTGACAAAATGTTGAGTTGTTACTCTTGCAAACGTAAAAATAATCGTTGGACTATGGCGGTATTTTCCAACATAATCGATATTTCTGCTTTGAATTCGTATATTTTGTATAACGATATTTATCCGAATTGGAAGCAAACTCAAAAGCACACAAAACGTAAATGTTTCCTGCATGAGTTAGCAATTTCACTGGCAAAGTCCTATATGGAAAAACGAAAAAAAGGCCCAAGGAACGAGTTATCTTTGGCGCTGCTTTCCAAACTGTCATCCCATAATATTCCTGACACTAGTGATAATAATGCTGGCCCATCAAAAAAACAAAAGAATGATAAGTCTCCGAAAAAAACCGCGCAAGGTGTCAAAAATGCTATCATTCTGGAGAAAATAAAAATAAGTGGACTTCGTCATTCTGCTTCTTATGTAAAAAGCCGTGCTGCAACGACAGACATGCCAAAAATATTATAAATATAGATTGAATTCATAACACATAAACATGTAATTATTTTAATTATATTTGCCTAAAATTTATCAATAAAAGTAAATGAATTAAAATTTTAAAGTAATAACTACTTTTTTCCTATGAACTGTAGTATGTATAGAAATAGATACATAGCTGGAATTATGAAGTATTTTTAAAGCTCGATCCTTACTGAAGTTAACATAAAGCCTTAACGGTATAACGGCAGTGCATTTGGACGAATTTCGTAATCTTATATATAAAGTCGATTTTCTTGTATATACACATTAAGAAATCGATATCAAAATGCTGCAAATCATCAGTTTTACATATTTAAGTTAATTAACCTTGTTTATCTTACTGAAGTCTACATTAAGCCTTAACGGTATAACGGCAGTGCATTTGGAAGAATTCCGTAATCTTATACACAAAGTCGATATTCTTGTATATACACATTAAGCAATCGATATCAAAATACTTCAAATCATTAGTTTTACATACTTAAGTTAGTTAACTTTCTTAATCTTACTGAAGTCTACATAAAGCCTTAACGGTATAACGGCAGCGCGTTTGGAAGGATTCCGTAATCTTATATTTAGGTATAAAGTCGATTTTATTGTATATACATACACATTTAGCAAACGATATCGAAATGCTTCAAATAACTGGTTTAACATATTTGAGTTAATTAACCTTCTTTAACGTACTCAAGGTGATATAAAGCCATGGCGGTATAACGGCAGTGCATTTGGAAGAATTCCGTATTCTTATATTTAGGTATAAAGTCAATTTTCTTATATATATATATTTAGCAATCGATATCGAAATGCTTCAAATCATTAGTTTAACATATTTAATTTAATAAACCTTCTTTAACGAACTGAAGGTGACATAAAGCCACGGCGGCATAACGGTAGTGCATTCGGAAAAAGTTCGTAATCTTATATTTAGGTATATAAACGATTTTCTTGTATATACACATTTAGCAATCGATATCGAAATGCTTCAAATCATAAGTTTAACATATTTAGGTTAATTAACCTTCTTTAACGAACTGAAGTTTACATAAAGCCATGACGGCATAACGGCAGTGCATTTAGAAAAATTCCGTGATCGTATATTAAGTATAATGTCGATTTTCTTGTATTTACACATTTAGCAATCGATATCGAAATGCTCCAAATCATTTCTTTTACATATTTAAGTTAATAAACTTTCTTTAACTTATTAAAGTTACATAAAGCCAAAACGGCATAACGGCAGTGCATTTGGAGGAATTCCGTAATCTTATATTTAGGTATAAAGTCGATTTTCTCTTATATACACATTTAGCAATCGATATCGAAATGCTTCAAATCATTAGTTTAACATATTTAAGTTAATAATCCTTCTTTAACGCACTCAAACTAACATAAAGCCATGGCGGCATAACGGCAGTGCATTTGGAAGAATTCCATAATCTTATATTAAGGTATAAAGTCGATTTTCTTGTTTATAGACATTAAGCAATCGATATCGAAATGCTTCAAATTATTAGTTTAACATATTTAATTTAATAAACCTTCTTTAACGAACTGAAGTTTACATAAAGCCATAACGGCATAACGGCAGTGCATTTAGAAGAATTCCGTAATCTTATATTTAGGTATAAAATCGTTTTTCTTGTATTTGCACATTTAGCAATCGATATCGAAAATCTTCAAAGCATTAGTTTAACATATTTAAGTTAACTAGCCTTTTTTAACGTACTGAAGGTGACATAAAGCCAATGCGGCATAACGGCTGTGCATTTAAAAAAATTCCGTAATCGTATATTAAGTATAAAGTCGATTTTCTTGTATATACACATTTAGCAATTAATATCGAAATGTTTCAAATCATTTCTTTCACATATTTAAGTTAATAAACTTTATTTAACTTGTTTAAGTTACATAAACCCTTGGCATCATAACGGCAGTGCATTTAGAAGAATTCCGCAATCCTATATTTCGGTATAGAGTCGATTTTCTTGTATTTACACATTTAGCAATCGATATCGAAATGCTTCAAATCATTTCTTTCACATATTTAAGGCTATAAACTTTCTTTAATTAACTGAAGTTTACATAAAGCCATAACGGCATGACGGCAGTGCATTTAGAAGAATTCCGTTATCTTATATTTAAGTATAAATTCGATTTTCTTGTATTTACACATTAAGCAATCGATATCGAAATGCTTCAAATCCTTAGTTTAACATATTTAAGTTAATTAACCTCCTTTAACATACTGAAGGTGACATAAAGCCATGGCATCATAACGGCAGTGCATTTAGAAGAATTCCGTAATCTTATATTTTGGTATAAAGTCGATTTTCTTGTATTTACACATTTAGCAATCGAGATCGAAATGCTTTAAATCATTTATTTTGCATATTTAAGTTAATAAACCTTCTTTAACGTACTGAAGGTGACATAAAGCCATGACGGCAGAACGGCAGTGCCTTTAGAAGAATACCGTAATCTTATATTTAGGTATAAGGTCGAGTTTCTTGTATATACACATTTAGCAATCGATATCGAAATGCTTCAAAGCATTAGTTTAACATATTTAAGTTAACTAGCCTTCTTTACCGTACTGAAGGTGACATAAAGCCAATGCGGCATAACGGCTGTGCATTTAAAAAAATTCCGTAATCGTATATTAAGTATAAAGCCGATTTTCTTGTATATATACATTTAACAATTGATATCGAAATGCTTCAAATCATTTCTTTCACATATTTAAGTTAATAAACTTTCTTTAACTTGTTAAAGTTACATAAAGCCTTGGCATCGTAACGGCAGTGCATTTAGAAGAATTCCGCAATCTTATATTTCGGTATAGAGTCGATTTTCTTGCATATACATATTTAGCAATCGATATCGAAATGCTTCAAATCATTTGTTTAACATATTTAATTTAATAAACCTTCTTTAACGCACTCAAGCTAACATAAAGCCGTGGCGGCATAATGGCAGTGCATTTGGAAGAATTCCGTAATCTTATATTTAGGTATAAAGTCGATTTTCTTGTATATACACATTAAGCAACCGATATCGAAATGCTTCAAATCATTAGATTAACAAATTTAAGTTAATTAACTTTCTTTATCTTACTGAAGTCTACATAAAGCCATGGCGGCATAACGGCAGTGCATTTAGAAGAATTCCGTGATCGTTTATTTAGGTATAAAGTCGGTTTTCTTGTATTTACACACTTAGCAATCGATATCGAAATGCTTCAAATCATTTTTTTTAAATATTTAAGTTAATTAACTTTCTTTATCTTACTGAAGTCTACATAAAGCCATTGCGGCATAACGGCAGTGCATTTAGAAGAATTCCGTGATCGTTTATTTAGGTATAAAGTCGATTTTCTTGTATTTACACATTTAGCAATCGATATCGAAATGTTTCAAATCATTTTTTTTTAAATATTTAAGTTAATAAACTTTCTTTAACTTACTGAAGTTTACATAAAGCCATAACGGCATAACGGCAGTGCATTTAGAAGAATTCCGTGATCGTTTATTTAGGTATAAAGTCGATTTTCTTGTATATGCACATTAAGTAATCGATATTGAAATGATTCAAATAATTTCTTTTACATATTGAAGTTAATATACTTTCTTATACTTATTGAAGTTTACATAAAGCCATAACGGTATACCGGCAGTGCATTTGGAAGAATTCCGTAATCTTATATACAAAGTCGATTTTCTTGTATATACACAATTCTCAATCGATATCGAAATGCTTCAAATCATAAAATTAACATATTTAACTTAATTAACTTTATTTATCATACTGAAGTCTACAAAAAGCTATAACGGTATAACGGCAGTGCATTTGGAAGAATTCCGTAATCTTATATTTAAGTATAAAGTCGATTTTCTTGTATATACACATTTAGCAATCGATATCAAACTGCTTCAAATCATTAGTTTAACATATTTAAGTAAATTAACCCTCTTAAACGTACTGAAGGTGACATAAAGCCAATGTGGCATAACGGCAGTGCGTTTAGAAAATTACCGTAATCTTATATTTTGGTATAAAGTCGATTTTCTTGTATTTACACATTTAGCAATCGATATCGAAATGCTTCAATTCATTTCTTTTACATATTTAAGTTAATAAACCTTATTTAACGAACTGAAGTTTACATAAAGCCATAACGGCATAACGGCAGTGCATTTAGAAGAATTCCGTAATCTTATATTTAAGTATAAATTCGATTTTCTTGTATTTACACATTAAGCAATCGATACCGAAATGCTTCAAATCATTAGTTTAACATATTTAAGTTAATTAACCTCCTTTAACGTACTGAAGGTGACATAAAGCCAAAGCGGTAAAACGGCAGTGCATTTAGAAGAATTCCGTAATCTTATATTTTGGTATAATGTCGATTTTCTTGTATTTACACATTTAGCAATCGATATCGAAATGCTTCAAATCATTTATTTTACATATTTAAGTTAATAAACCTTCTTTAACGAACTGAAGTTTACATAAAGCCATAACGGCATAACGGCAGTGCCTTTAGAAGAATACCGTAATCTTATATTTAGGTATAAAGTCGATTTTCTTGTATATACGCATTTAGCAATCGATATCGAAATGCTTCAAAGCATTAGTTTAACATATTTAAGTTAACTAGCCTTCTTTAACGTACTGAAGTTGACATAAAGCCAATGCGGCATAACGGCTGTGCATTTAAAAAAATTCCGTAATCGTATATTAAGTATAAAGTCGAGTTTCTTGTATATACACATTTAACAATTGATATCGAAATGCTTCAAATCATTTCTTTCACATATTTAAGTTAATAAACATTCTTTAACTTGTTAAAGTTACATAAAGCCTTGGCATCATAACGGCAGTGCATTTAGAAGAATTCCGTAATCTTCTATTTTGGTATAAAGTCGATTTTCTTGTATTTACACATTTAGCAATCGATATCGAAATGCTTCAAATCATTTATTTTACATATTTAAGTTAATAAACATTCTTTAACGTACTGAAGGTGACATAAAGCCATGACGGCATAACGGCAGTGCCTTTAGAAGAATATCGTAATCTTATATTTAGGTATAAAGTCGATTTTCTTGTATATACACATTTAGCAATCGATATCGAAATGCTTCAAAGCATTAGTTTAACATATTTAAGTTAACTAGCCTTCTTTAACGTACTGAAGGTGACATAAAGCCAATTCGGCATAACGGCTGTGCATTTAAAATAATTCCGTAATCGTATATTAAGTATAAAGTCGATTTTTTTGTAAATACACATTTAACAATTGATATCAAAATGCTTCAAAACATTTCTTTCACATATTTTAGTTAATAAACTTTCTTTAACTTGTTAAAGTTACATAAAGCCTTGGCATCGTAACGGCAGTGCATTTAGAAGAATTCCGCAATCTTACATTTCGGTATAGAGTCGATTTTCTTGCATATACATATTTAGCAATCGATATCGAAATGCTTCAAATCATTTGTTTAACATATTTAAGTTAATAAACCTTCTTTAACGCACTCAAGCTAACATAAAGCCGTGGCGGCATAATGGCAGTGCATTTGGAAGAATTCCGTAATCTTATATTTAGGTATAAAGTCGATTTTCCTGTATATACACATTAAGCAACCGATATCGAAATGCTTCAAATCATTAGATTAACAAATTTAAGTTAATTAACTTTCTTTATCTTACTGAAGTCTACATAAAGCCATGGCGGCATAACGGCAGTGCATTTAGAAGAATTCCGTGATCGTTTATTTAGGTATAAAGTCGATTTTCTTGTATTTAAACATTTAGCAATCGATATCGAAATGCTTCAAATCATTTTTTTTAAATATCTAAGTTAATTAACCTTCTTTATCTTACTGAAGTTTACATAAAGCCATAACGGCATAACGGCAGTGCATTTACAAGAATTCCGTGATCGTTTATTTAGGTATAAAGTTGATTTTCTTGTATATGCACATTAAGTAATCGATATCGAAATGATTCAAATAATTTCCTTTAAATATTGAAATTAATATACTTTCTTATACTTATTGAAGTTTACATAAAGCCTTAACGGTATACCGGCAGTGCATTTGGAAGAATTCCGTAATCTTATATTAAAAGTCGATTTTCTTGTATATACACAATTCTCAATCGATATCGAAATGCTTCAAATTAAAAATTAACACATTTAACTTAATTAACTTTATTTATCTTACTGAAGTCTACAAAAAGCTATAACGGAATAACGGCAGTGCATTTGGAAGAATTCCGTAATCTTATGTTTAGGTATAAAGTCGATTTTCTTGTATATACACATTTAGCAATCGATATAAAACTGCTTCAAATCATTAGTTTAACATATTTAAGTTAATTAACCCTCTTAAACGTACTGAAGGTGATATAAAGCCAATGTGGCATAACGGCAGTGCGTTTAGAAGATTACCGTAATCTTATATTTTTGTATAAAGTCGATTTTCTTGTATTTACACATTTAGCAATCGATATCGAAATGCTTCAAATCATTTCTTTTACATATTTAAGGTTATAAACTTTCTTTAACTAACTGAAGTTTACATAAAGCCAAAACGGCATGACGGCAGTGCATTTAGAAGAATTCGGCAATCTTATATTTCGGTATAGAGTCGATTTTCTTGCATATACATATTTAGCAATCGATATCGAAATGCTTCAAATCATTTGTTTAACATATTTAAGTTAATAAACCTTCTTTAACGCACTCAAGCTAACACAAAGCCATGGCGGCATAACGGCAGTGCATTTGGAAGAATTCCGTTATCTTTTATTTAGGTATAAAGTCGATTTTCTTGTATATGCACATTTAGCAATCGATATCGAAATGCTTCGAATTATTAGCTTAACATATTTAAGTTAATAAACCTTCTTTAACTTTCTTTCAATCGACATCGAAATGCTTCAAATCATAATCTTAAAATATTTATGTTAATAAACCTTCTTTAACGAACTGAAGTTAACATAAAGCCAAGGCGGCATTACGGCAGTGCATTTAGAAGAATTCCGTAATCTTATATTTAGGTAATAAAATGCTTCAAATCATTAGTTTGACATATTTAAGTTAAATAATCTTCTTTATCTTACTGAAGGTAACATAAAGCCAATGCCGCGTAACGGTAGTGCATTTACATGAATTCCGTAATCTTATATTTAGGTATAAAGTCGATTTTGTTGTATATACACATTTAGCAACCGATATCGAAATGCTTCATATAATTAGATTAACATATTTAAGTTAATTAACTTTCTTAATCTTACTGAAGTCTACATTAAGCCTTAGCGGTATAACGGCAGTGCATTTGGAAGAATTCCGTAATCTTATATTTAGGTATAAAGTCGATTTTCTTGTAAATACACATTAAGCAATCGATATCAAAATGCTTCAAATCATTAGTTTTACAAATTTAAGTTAGTTAACTTTCTTTATCTTACTGAAGTCTACATAAAGCCTTAACGGTATAACGGCAGTGCATTTAGAAGGATTCCGTAATCTTATGTTTAGGTATAAAGTCGATTTTCTTGTATATACCCATTAAGCAACCGATATCGAAATGCTTCAAATCATTAGATTGACAAATTTAAGTTAATTAACTTTCTTTATCTTACTGAAGTCTACATAAAGCCATGGCGGCATAACGGCAGTGCATTTGGAAGAATTCCGTAATCTTATATTTAGGTATAAAGTCGATTTTCCTGTATATACACATTAAGCAACCGATATCGAAATGCTTCAAATCATTAGATTAACAAATTTAAGTTAATTAACTTTCTTTATCTTACTGAAGTCTACATAAAGCCATGGCGGCATAACGGCAGTGCATTTAGAAGAATTCCGTGATCGTTTATTTAGGTATAAAGTCGATTTTCTTGTATTTAAACATTTAGCAATCGATATCGAAATGCTTCAAATCATTTTTTTTAAATATCTAAGTTAATTAACCTTCTTTATCTTACTGAAGTTTACATAAAGCCATAACGGCATAACGGCAGTGCATTTACAAGAATTCCGTGATCGTTTATTTAGGTATAAAGTTGATTTTCTTGTATATGCACATTAAGTAATCGATATCGAAATGATTCAAATAATTTCCTTTAAATATTGAAATTAATATACTTTCTTATACTTATTGAAGTTTACATAAAGCCTTAACGGTATACCGGCAGTGCATTTGGAAGAATTCCGTAATCTTATATTAAAAGTCGATTTTCTTGTATATACACAATTCTCAATCGATATCGAAATGCTTCAAATTAAAAATTAACACATTTAACTTAATTAACTTTATTTATCTTACTGAAGTCTACAAAAAGCTATAACGGAATAACGGCAGTGCATTTGGAAGAATTCCGTAATCTTATGTTTAGGTATAAAGTCGATTTTCTTGTATATACACATTTAGCAATCGATATAAAACTGCTTCAAATCATTAGTTTAACATATTTAAGTTAATTAACCCTCTTAAACGTACTGAAGGTGATATAAAGCCAATGTGGCATAACGGCAGTGCGTTTAGAAGATTACCGTAATCTTATATTTTTGTATAAAGTCGATTTTCTTGTATTTACACATTTAGCAATCGATATCGAAATGCTTCAAATCATTTCTTTTACATATTTAAGGTTATAAACTTTCTTTAACTAACTGAAGTTTACATAAAGCCAAAACGGCATGACGGCAGTGCATTTAGAAGAATTCGGCAATCTTATATTTCGGTATAGAGTCGATTTTCTTGCATATACATATTTAGCAATCGATATCGAAATGCTTCAAATCATTTGTTTAACATATTTAAGTTAATAAACCTTCTTTAACGCACTCAAGCTAACACAAAGCCATGGCGGCATAACGGCAGTGCATTTGGAAGAATTCCGTTATCTTTTATTTAGGTATAAAGTCGATTTTCTTGTATATGCACATTTAGCAATCGATATCGAAATGCTTCGAATTATTAGCTTAACATATTTAAGTTAATAAACCTTCTTTAACTTTCTTTCAATCGACATCGAAATGCTTCAAATCATAATCTTAAAATATTTATGTTAATAAACCTTCTTTAACGAACTGAAGTTAACATAAAGCCAAGGCGGCATTACGGCAGTGCATTTAGAAGAATTCCGTAATCTTATATTTAGGTAATAAAATGCTTCAAATCATTAGTTTGACATATTTAAGTTAAATAATCTTCTTTATCTTACTGAAGGTAACATAAAGCCAATGCCGCGTAACGGTAGTGCATTTACATGAATTCCGTAATCTTATATTTAGGTATAAAGTCGATTTTGTTGTATATACACATTTAGCAACCGATATCGAAATGCTTCATATAATTAGATTAACATATTTAAGTTAATTAACTTTCTTAATCTTACTGAAGTCTACATTAAGCCTTAGCGGTATAACGGCAGTGCATTTGGAAGAATTCCGTAATCTTATATTTAGGTATAAAGTCGATTTTCTTGTAAATACACATTAAGCAATCGATATCAAAATGCTTCAAATCATTAGTTTTACAAATTTAAGTTAGTTAACTTTCTTTATCTTACTGAAGTCTACATAAAGCCTTAACGGTATAACGGCAGTGCATTTAGAAGGATTCCGTAATCTTATGTTTAGGTATAAAGTCGATTTTCTTGTATATACCCATTAAGCAACCGATATCGAAATGCTTCAAATCATTAGATTGACAAATTTAAGTTAATTAACTTTCTTTATCTTACTGAAGTCTACATAAAGCCATGGCGGCATAACGGCAGTGCATTTGGAAGAATTCCGTAATCTTATATTTAGGTATAAAGTCGATTTTCTTGTATAAACACATTTAGCAATAGATATCGAAATGCCTTAAATCATTAGTTTAAAATATTTAAGTTAATTAACCTTCTTTAACGAACTGAAGTTAACATAAAGCCATGGCGGCATAACGGCAGTGCATTTAGAAGAATTCCGTAATCTTATATATAAAGTCGATTTTCTTGTATATACAAATTAAGCAATCGATATCAAAATGCTTCAAATCATTAGTTTAACATATTTAAGTTAGTTAACTTTCATTATCTTACTGAAGTCTACATAAAGCCTTAACGGTATAACGGCAGTACATTTAGAAGGATTCCGTAATCTTATATTTAGGTATAAAGTCGATTTTCTTGTATATACACATTTAGCAATCGATATCGAAATGCTTCAAATCTTTAGTTTAACATATTTAAGTTAATTAACCTTCTTTAACGAACTGAAGTTTACATAAAGCCATGATGGCATACCGGCAGTGCATTTAGAAGAATTCTTGGATCGTTTATTTAGGTATAAAGTCGATTTTCTTGTATATACACATTTAGCAATCGATATCGAAATGCTTCAAATCATTTTTTTTAAATATTTAAGTTAACAAACTTTCTTTAACTTACTGAAGTTTACTTAAAGCCATAACGGCATAACGGCAGTGCATTTAGAAGAATTCCGTAATCTTATATTTAGGTATAAAGTCGATTTTCTTGTATATGCACATTTAGCAGTCGATATCGTAATTCTTCAAATAATTAGTTAAACATATTTAACTAAATTACTTACTTTATCTCGAAGAAGTCTACATAAATCCTAAACGGTATAACGGCAGTGCACTTAGAAGAATTCTGTAATCTTATATTTAGGTATAAAATCGATTTTCTTGTATATACACATTTAGCAATCGATATCGAAATGCTTCAAATCTTTAGTTTAACATATTTAAGTTAATAAACCATTTTTAACGAACTGAAGTTGACAAAAAGCCAAAACATCATAACGGCAGTGCATTTGGAAGAATTCCGTAATCTTATATTTAAGTATAAAGTCGATTTTCTTGTATATACACATTTAGCAATCGATATCGGAATGCTTCAAATGATTACTATAACATATTTAAGTTAATTAACCTTGTTTATCTTACTGAAGTCTACATAAAGCCTTAACCGTATAACGGCAGTGCATTTAGAAGAACTACGTAATCTTATATTTAGATATAAAGTCGATTTTCTTGTATATACATATTTAGCAATCGATATCGAAATTCTTCAAATCATTAGATTAACAGATTTAAGTTAATTAACTTTCTTTATCTTACTGAAGTTTGCATAAATCCATAACGGTATAACGGCAGTGCATTTGCAAGAATTCCGCAATCTTATATTTTGGTATAAAAACGATTTTGTTGTATATACGCATTTAGCAATCGATTTCGAAATGCTTCAAATGATTACTTTAACATATTTAAGGTAGTTAAATTTCTTTATCTTACTGAAGTCTACATAAAGCCTTAACGGTATAACGGCGGTGCATTTAGAAGAGATCCGTAATCTTATGTTTAGGTAAAAAGTCGATTTTCTTGTATTTACACATTTAGCAATCGATATCGAAATGCTTCAAATCTTTAGTTTAACATATTTAAGTTAATAAACCATTTTTAACGAACTGAAGTTGACATAAAGCCAAAACATCATAACGGCAGTGCATTTGGAAGAATTCCGTAATCTTATATTTAAGTATAAAGTCGATTTTCTTGTATACACAAATTTAGCAATCGATATCGAAATGCTTCAAATGATTACTATAACATATTTAAGTTAATTAACCTTGTTTATCTTACTGAAGTCTACATAAAGTCTTAACCGTATAACGGCAGTGCATTTAGAAGAACTACGTAATCTTATATTTAGATATAAAGTCGATTTTCTTGTATATACATATTTAGCAATCGATATCGAAATGCTTCAAATCATAAGTTTTACATACTTAAGTTAGTTAACTTTCTTAATCTTACTGAAGTCTACATAAAGCCTTAACGGTATAACGGTAGCGCATTTAGGAGGATTCCGTAACCTTATATTTAGGTATAAAGTCGATTTTCTTGTATATGCACATTTAGCAATCGATATCGAAATGCTTCAAATCATTTCTTTTACATATCTAAGTTAATTAACCTTCCTTACCTTACTGAAGTTTACATAAAGCCTTAAAGGTATAGCGGCACTGCCTTTGGAAGAATTCCGTAATCTTATATTTAGGTATAAAGTCAATTTTGTTGTATATACACATTTAGCAACCGATATCGAAATGCTTCAAATCATTAGTTTTACATATTTAACCGTTAATCGACCTTTGTATCAAAAATGATACATTTCGATGTTTGTAGTACCGTAACTTGTGGAAAGAAAAAAGTTAGATACCGCCTTCTTTGTGACTTTGTTTATTTTCGCGTTGTCGTTATTTTAAGCCATAATTTGAAAAAATTTTGCAAGTAGGCCATGAGAAATTCAAAAACTTCATAATTCGAGCTATGTATCAATTTTGATACATATAGCATTTCAAACGTTTTTTGCTGCGGTGCACGTCATTTGCGACGCTATTTTTAATATTTGTGTTGTGTTTTATTAGGTGAAGTGCTTCTTTTTTGAATATTAAGTTATTTTGTTAAATACTTGTACGCGTTCGAAAAAATGTCTCGTCAACGGTTCTTGACGTTTGAAGAAATGGTGAATGAGGTACTGGATGAGAGTGAAGAAGATGAAGATGCTTCCGACCCTGATACTGATATTGAAAGTAGTTCATCTGAAAGCTGTTTATCTGAACCGGATGACATAATTGTCGGTAGTTCAGTTGATGATCCATTGTATATTGCAAATGATGGTACTACTTGGCGTAGCGAGCCTTACGCCACTGGTCGGTTGGGGAGAGAAAATGTTATCAATTTGCGCCCAGGTTGGTAACAATTGTTTACCAAATTGTTGTAGAATTATGATACTTGGTTTTTAGGTGTAACAAGATTTGCATCACGCCGGGTAAATAATATTCGGGATTCATTTCTGCTACTTTTTCCATCTTCACTATCAAAAATTATAACTTAAAATTCGAACAACTACGGAAAGTATTTACATGGATCCAACCACCTAGAAATTGACGAGGAATTATTTCATGCCTACTTAGGCATATTATTACTGGCCGGTGTGTATAAGTAAGTATTGCAATAGAAGAGCTTTAAAAAATTTAAATGCTTCTTACTATATATTTATCAGATCCAAAAATAAAACTTTGCATGATTTGTTTGAGGAATACTGTGGACGCCCTATATTTCGGTCAATAATGTCTGAGAGAACATTTTTATATATCTACAAAATCATTCGTTTTGATGATGTGCTCACCCGACGTGGCCAAAGAAATGATGACAAATTCGCACCAATCAGAAACCTTTGGGAAAAGTGATCTGAACAGCTTCCTATATTCTACAATCGTAATGATTGCGTTACTGTGGATGAACAATTATTGGGATTTCATGGTCGTTGTAAATTTCGCCAGTATATTCCATCGAAACCCGAGAGATACGGTTTGAAATTTTGGCTACTTGTTGATTCACGCACGTGCTATGTATGGAAAATACAACCATACTTGGGGAAAGGCGTAACCGGTAACACTGAGAGGAATCAAGGAAAACGAGTCGTTCTAGATTTAGTTGATGGGTTGAAAGGACATAATGTCACCATGGAAAACTTTTTTTCATCTCACAGCCTTGGCCTAAAATTATTACAAAAGCAAATGACAATGGTTGGAATTATGCGCAAAAATAAAAGGTCTATTCCTCCAAAGCTACTGAATTGCAAGAAAGTTCCACGATATGAATCAACTTTTGCTTTCACTCCTGATACCACTCTCGTTTCGTATATCAGTCATAAGAACAAATGTACAGTTGTTATGAGCACATTGCATCACGCACCTAATATTGAGAATGAGTCGAAAAAGTTGCCCGAAATCATCTCTTTTTATAACTCAACGAAGGGAGGCGTGGACACGGTTGACAAAATGTTGAGTTGTTACTCTTGCAAACGTAAAAATAATCGTTGGACTATGGCGGTATTTTCCAACATAATCGATATTTCTGCTTTGAATTCGTATATTTTGTATAACGATATTTATCCGAATTGGAAGCAAACTCAAAAGCACACAAAACGTAAATGTTTTCTGCATGAGTTAGCAATTTCACTGGCAAAGTCCTATTAGGAAAAAAAGGCCCAAGGAACGAATTATCTTTGGCGCTGCTTTCCAAACTGTCATCCCATAATATTCCTGACTTCTTCTTCTTTACTGGCGTAGGCACCGCTTACGCGATTATAGCCGAGTCAACAACAGCGCGCCAGTCGTTTCTTCTCTTCGCTACTTGGCGCCAATTGGATATTCCAAGCGAAGCCAAGTCCTTCTCCACTTGGTCCTTCCAACGGAGTGGAGGTCTTCCTCTTCCTCTGCTTTCCGCGGCGGGTACTGCGTCGAATACTTTCAGAGCTGGAGTGTTTTCATCCATCCGGACAACATGACCTAGCCAGCGTAGCCGCTGTCTTTTAATTCGCTGAACTATGTCAATGTCGTCGTATATCTCGTACAGCTCATCGTTCCATCGAATGCGATATTCGCCGTGGCCAACGCGCAACGGCCCATAAATCTTTCGCAGAACTTTTCTCTCGAAAACTCTTAAGGTCGACTCATCGGTTGTTGTCATCGTCCAAGCCTCTGCACCATATAGCAGGACGGGAATTATGAGCGACTTATAGAGTTTGGCTTTTGTTCGTCGAGAGAGGACTTTACTTTTCAATTGCCTACTCAGTCCAAAGTAGCACCTGTTGGCAAGAGTAATCCTGCGTTGGATTTCCAGGCTGACATTGTTGGTGGTGTTTACGCTGGTTCCAAGATAGACGAAATTATCTACAACTTCAAAGTTATGACTGTCAACAGTGACGTGAGTGCCAAGTCGCGAGTGTTACGACTGTTTGTTTGATGACAGGAGATATTTCGTCTTGCCCTCGTTTACTGCCAGACCCATTTCTTTTGCTTCCTTATCCAGTCTGGAGAAAGCAGAACTAACGGCGCGGGTGTTGAGGCCGATGATATCAATATCATCGGCATACGCCAGCAGTTGTACACTCTTATAGAAGATGGTACCTTCTCTGTTGAGTTCTGCAGCTCGAACTATTTTCTCCAGAAGCAGGTTGAAAAAGTCGCACGATAGGGAATCGCCTTGTCTGAAACCTCGTTTGGTATCGAACGGCTTGGAGAGGTCCTTCCCGATCCTGACGGAGCTTTGAGTGTTGCTCAGCGTCAGTTTACACAGCCGTATTAGTTTTGCGGGGATACCAAATTCAGACATCGCAGCATAGAGGCAGCTCCTTTTCGTGCTGTCGAAAGCAGCTTTGAAATCGACGAAGAGGTGGTGTGTGTCGATTCTCCTTTCACGGGTCTTTTCCAAGATTTGGCGCATAGTGAATATCTGGTCGGTGGTTGATTTACCAGGTCTAAAGCCACACTGATAAGGTCCAATCAGTTTGTTGACGGTGGGCTTTAATCTTTCACACAATACGCTCGACAGAACCTTATATGCGATGTTGAGGAGGCTAATCCCACGGTAGTTGGCGCAGATTGTGGGGTCTCCTTTTTTATGGATTGGGCACAGCACACTTAAATTCCAATCGTTGGGCATGCTTTCGTCCGACCATATTTTACAAAGAAGCTGATGCATGCTCCTTACCAGTTCTTCGCCGCCGTGTTTGAATAGCTCGTCTGGCAATCCGTCGGCCCCTGCCGCTTTGTTGTTCTTCAGGCGGGCAATTGCTATTCGAACCTCTTCATAGTCGGGCAATGGAATGTCTGCTCCATCGTCATCGATTGGGGAATCGGGTTCGCCTTCTCCTGGCGTTGTACGTTCACTGCCATTCAGCAGGGTGGAGAAGTGTTCCCTCCATAATTTAAGTATGCTTTGGGCATCGGTGACTAGATCACCTTTGGGGGTTCTACAAGAGTATGCTCCGGTCTTGAAACCTTCTGTAAGCCGCCACATCTTTTCGTAGAATTTTCGAGCATTACCCCTGTCGGGCTCAAGCTCTTCGTACTCACGCATTTCGGCCTCTTTCTTTTTCTGCCTACAAATGCGTCTTGCTTCCCTCTTCAACTCTCGGTATCTATCCCATCCCGCACGTGTTGTGGTCGATCGTAACGTTGCGAGGTAGGCAGCCTGTTTTCTCTCCGCTGCGACACGACACTCCTCGTCGTACCAGCTGTTCTTTTGCACTTTCCGAAAACCAATGGTTTCGGTTGCAGCTGTACGTAAGGAGTTTGAGATGCCGTCCCACAGTTCCCTTATACCGAATTGTTGACGAGTGCTCTCAGAGAGCAGGAGTGCAAGCCGAGTAGAAAATCGCTCGGCTGTCCGTTGTGATTGCAGCTTCTCGACGTCGAACCTTCCTTGTGTTTGTTGGCGTGCGTTTTTTGCTGCACAGAGGTGGGTGCGAATTTTGGCTGCAACAATATAGTGATCCGAGTCGATGTTAGGACCTCGGAGCGCACGCACATCTAAAACACTGGAGACGTGTCTTCCGTCTATCACAACATGATCGATCTGGTTGGTGGTTTTTCGATCCGGAGACAGCCAGGTAGCTTGATGTATCTTCTTATGCTGGAATCTAGTACTACAGATAACCATATTTCGGGCCCCGGCGAAGTCGATCAGCCTCAACCCATTTGGGGATGTTTCCTCGTGGAGGCTGAATTTACCGACCGTAGTGCCAAAGATACCTTCTTTGCCCACCCTGGCGTTGAAGTCGCCAAGCACGATTTTGACATCGTGGCGGGGGCATATCTCATAAGTGCGCTCCAAGCACTCATAAAAGGTATCTTTGGTCACATCGTCCTTCTCTTCCGTCGGGGCGTGGGCGCAAATCAGCGATATGTTGAAGAACCTCGCTTTGATGCGGATTGTGGCTAGACGTTCATTCTCCGGAGTGAATGATAGTACTCGGCGACGGAGTCTCTCTCCCACCACGAATCCAACACCAAACTTGCGCTCCTTTATATGGCCACTGTAGTAGATGTCACAAGGACCTACTCGTCTCTGTCCTTGTCCCGTCCATCGCATTTCTTGGACGGCGGTGATGTCAGCCTTTATTTTCACGAGGACATCAACCAGCTGGGCAGCGGCACCTTCCCAATTAAGGGACCGGACATTCCAGGTGCATGCCCTCAATTCGTAGTCCTTATTTCGCTTGCCATGTTCGTCATCAAAAGGGGGGTCTCTCATCCGAGGCTGATTGTTGGTTTTCATTGGTGCGTTTTTTTACGTGGCGGGTCCCAAACCCAGCGCACAACCCTAAGTAGGGGATATTTCTCCTTCTCACTTTAGCTCGCCTTCAAACGGATGTTCTTAGGCTACCCAGAGGATACTTGGTCAGAGACCGGAAGTCGTGAGCTGCTTGAGTCATATGTAAAAGAATCGTTTCTGGCCACTCCCAAGTGAATGGCGATCAGAGAACTTTCCTCACTTGCGTGAACTTCTACACATGACTCCATCCTCCAATATTCCTGACACTAGTGATAATAATGCTGGCCCATCAAAAAAACAAAAGAATGATAAGTCTCCGAAAAAAACCGCGCAAGGTGTCAAAAATGCTATCATTCTGGAGAAAATAAAAATAAGTGAACATCGTCATTCTGCTTCTTATATAAAAAGCCGTGCTGCAACGACAGACATGTCAAAAATATTATAAATATAGATTGAATTCATAACACATAAACATGTAGTTATTTTAATTATATTTGCCTAAAATTTATCAATAAAAGTAAATGAATTAAAACTTTAAAGTAATAACTACTTTTTTCCTATGAACTGTAGTATGTATAGAAATAGCTACATAGCTGGAATTATGAAGTATTTTTAAAGCTCGATCCTTACTGAAGTTAACATAAAGCCTTAACGGTATAACGGCAGTGCATTTGGACGAATTCCGTAATCTTATATATAAAG
Source organism: Bactrocera zonata (assembly GCA_037783105.1). Taxonomy (NCBI): domain Eukaryota; kingdom Metazoa; phylum Arthropoda; class Insecta; order Diptera; family Tephritidae; genus Bactrocera; species Bactrocera zonata. The sequence goes on from JBAWJQ010006411.1 coordinate 38,509, forward strand.
TCGATTTTCTTGTATATACACATTAAGCAATCGATATCAAAATGCTGCAAATCATCAGTTTTACATATTTAAGTTAATTAACCTTGTTTATCTTACTGAAGTCTACATTAAGCCTTAACGGTATAACGGCAGTGCATTTGGAAGAATTCCGTAATCTTATATACAAAGTCGATTTTTTTGTATATACACATTAAGCAATCGATATCAAAATACTTCAAATCATTAGTTTTACATACTTAAGTTAGTTAACTTTCTTAATCTTACTGAAGTCTACATAAAGCCTTAACGGTATAACGGCAGCGCGTTTGGAAGGATTCCGTAATCTTATATTTAAGTATAAAGTCGATTTTATTGTATATACATACACATTTAGCAAACGATATCGAAATGCTTCAAATAACTGGTTTAACATATTTGAGTTAATTAACCTTCTTTAACGTACTCAAGGTGATATAAAGCCATGGCGGTATAACGGCAGTGCATTTGGAAGAATTCCGTATTCTTATATTTAGGTATAAAGTCAATTTTCTTATATATATATATTTAGCAATCGATATCGAAATGCTTCAAATCATTAGTTTAACATATTTAATTTAATAAACCTTCTTTAACGAACTGAAGGTGACATAAAGCCACGGCGGCATAACGGTAGTGCATTCGGAAAAAGTTCGTAATCTTATATTTAGGTATATAAACGATTTTCTTGTATATACACATTTAGCAATCGATATCGAAATGCTTCAAATCATAAGTTTAACATATTTAGGTTAATTAACCTTCTTTAACGAACTGAAGTTTACATAAAGCCATGACGGCATAACGGCAGTGCATTTAGAAAAATTCCGTGATCGTATATTAAGTATAATGTCGATTTTCTTGTATTTACACATTTAGCAATCGATATCGAAATGCTTCAAATCATTTCATTTACATATTTAAGTTAATAAACTTTCTTTAACTTATTAAAGTTACATAAAGCCAAAACGGCATAACGGCAGTGCATTTGGAGGAATTCCGTAATCTTATATTTAGGTATAAAGTCGATTTTCTCTTATATTCACATTTAGCAATCGATATCGAAATGCTTCAAATCATTAGTTTAACATATTTAAGTTAATAATCCTTCTTTAACGCACTCAAAGTAACATAAAGCCATGGCGGCATAACGGCAGTGCATTTGGAAGAATTCCATAATCTTATATTAAGGTGTAAAGTCGATTTTCTTGTTTATAGACATTAAGCAATCGATATCGAAATGCTTCAAGTTATTAGTTTAACATATTTAATTTAATAAACCTTCTTTAACGAACTGAAGTTTACATAAAGCCTTAACGGTATAACGGCAGTGCATTTGGAAGAATTCCATAATCTTATATTTAGGTATAAAGTCGATTTTCTTCTATATGCACATTTAGCAATCGATATCGAAATGACTCAAATCATTTCTTTTACATATTTAAGTTAATTAACCTTCTTTAACGAACTGAAGTTTACATAAAGCCAAAACGGCATAACGGCAGTGCATTTAGAAAAATTACGTGATCGTACATTTAAGTATAAAATCGATTTTCTTGTATATGCACATTAAGCAATCGATATCGAAATGATTCAATTCATTTCTTTTACATATTGAAGTAAATATACTTTCTTATACTTATCGAAGTTTACATAAAGCCTTAACGGTATAACGGCAGTGCATTTAGAAAAATTCCGTGATCGTATATTTAGGTATAAAGTCAATTTTCTTGTATTTACACATTTAGCAATCGATACCGAAATGCTTCAAATCATTAGTTTAACATATTTAAGTTAATTAACCTTGTTTATCTATACGAAGTCTACATAAAGCCTTAACGGTATACCGGCAGTGCATTAAGAAGAATTCCGTAATCTTATATTTAGGTATAAAGTCGATTTTCTTGTATATACACATTTTGCAATCGATATCGAAATGCTTCAAAGCAATAGTTTAACATATTTAAGTTAATAAACCTTCTTTAACGAACTGAAGTTTACATAAAGCCATGGCGGCTTAACGGCAATGCATTTAGAAGAATTCCGTAATCTTATATTTAGGTATAAAGTCGATTTTCTTTTATATACACATTTAGCAATCGATATCGAAGTTCTTCATATCATTGGTTTAACACATTTAAGTTAATAAACCTTCTTTAACGCACTCAAGCTAACATAAAGCCGTGGCGGCATAATGGCAGTGCATTTGGAAGAATTCCATAATCTTATATTTAGGTATAAAGTCGATTTTCTTGTATACACACATTTAGCAATCGATATCAATATGCTTCAAATCTTTGCTTTAACATATTTAAGTTAATTAACCTTCTTTAACGAACTGAAATTTACATAAAGCCATGACGGCATAAGGGCAGTGCATTTAGAAAAATTCCGTGATCGTATATTAAGGTATAAAGTCGAATTTCTTGTATTTAAACATTAAGCAATCGATATCGAAATTATTGAAATCATTTCTTTTACATATTAAAGTTAAGTAACTTTCTTTAACGAACTGAAATTTACATAAAGCCAAAACGTTATAACGGCAGTACATTAAGAAGAGTTCCGTAATCTTATATTTCGGTATAAAGTTAATTTTCTTGTGTTAACACATTTAGCAATCGAAATCGAAATGCTTCAAATCATTTACATTTTTTTACATTTTTAAGTTAATGAACTTTCTTTAACTAACTGAAGTTTACATAAAGCCATGGCGGCATAACAGCAGTGCATTTAGAAGAATTCCGTAATCTTATATTTAGATATAAAGTCGATTTTCTTGTATATGTACATTTAGCAATCGATATCGAAATGCTTCAAATCACTAGATTAACAAATTAAAATTATTAACTTTTTTTATCTTACTGAAGTCTACATAAAGCCTTAACGGTATAACGGCAGTGCATTTGGAAGAATTCCGTAATCTTATATTTAGGTGTAAAGTCAATTTGCTTGTATATGCACATTAAGCAATCGATATCGAAGTGCTTCAAATCATTAGTTTAACATATTTAAGTTAATAAACCTTCTTTAACGAACTGAAGTTTACATAAAGCCATGGCGGCATAACGGCAGTGCATTTAGAAGAATTCCGTAATTTTATATTTTGGTATAAAGTCGATTTTCTTGTATTTACACATTTAGCAATCGATATCGAAATGCTTCAAATCATTTCTTTTACATATTTAAGGTTATAAATTTTCTTTAACGAACTGAAGTTTACATAAAGCCATGAAGGCATAAGGGCAGTGCATTTAGAAAAATTCCGTGATCGTATATTTAGGTATAAAGTCGAATTTCTTGTATTTAAACATTCGAAATTATTGAAATCATTTCTTTAACATATTAAAGTTAAGTAACTTTCTTTAACTAACTGAAGTTTACATAAAGCCATGGCGGCATAACAGCAGTGCATTTAGAAGAATTCCGCAATCTTATATTTAGATATAAAGTCGATTTTCTTGTATTTACACATTTAGCAATCGAAATCGAAATGCTTCAAATCATTTACATTTTTTTACATTTTTAAGTTAATGAACTTTCTTTAACGAACTGAAGTTTACATAAAGCCATGGCGGCATAACGGCAGTGCATTTAGAATAATTTTATATTTTGGTATAAAGTCGATTTTCTTGTATACACACATTTAGCAATCGATATCAATATGCTTCAAATCTTTGCTTTAACATATTTAAGTTAATTAACCTTCTTTAACGAACTGAAATTTACATAAAGCCATGACGGCATAAGGGCAGTGCATTTAGAAAAATTCCGTGATCGTATATTTAGGTATAAAGTCGAATTTCTTGTATTTAAACATTATCGATATCGAAATTATTGAAATCATTTCTTTTACATATTAAAGTTAAGTAACTTTCTTTAACTAACTGAAGTTTACATAAAGCCATGGCGGCATAACAGCAGTGCATTTAGAAGAATTCCGTAATCTTATATTTAGATATAAAGTCGATTTTCTTGTATATGTACATTTAGCAATCGATATCGAAGTGCTTCAAATCACTAGATTAACAAGTTAAAATTATTAACTTTTTTTATCTTACTGAAGTCTACATAAAGCCTTAACGGTATAACGGCAGTGCATTTGGAAGAATTCCGTAATCTTATATTTAGGTGTAAAGTCAATTTGCTTGTATATACACATTAAGCAATCGATATCGAAGTGCTTCAAATCATTAGTTTAACATATTTAAGTTAATAAACCTTCTTTAACGAACTGAAGTTTACATAAAGCCATGGCGGCATAACGGCAGTGCATTTAGAAGAATTCCGTAATTTTATATTTAGATATAAAGTCGATTTTCTTGTATATGTACATTTAGCAATCGATATCGAAATGCTTCAAATCACTAGATTAACAAATTAAAATTATTAACTTTTTTTATCTTACTGAAGTCTACATAAAGCCTTAACGGTATAACGGCAGTGCATTTGGAAGAATTCCGTAATCTTATATTTAGGTGTAAAGTCAATTTGCTTGTATTTACACATTAACCAATCGATATCGAAATGCTTCAAATCATTAGTTTAACATATTTAAATTAATTAACCTTCTTTAACGTACTGAAGGTGATATAAAGCCAATGCGGCATAACGGCAGTGCATTTAGAAGAATTCCGTAATCTTATATTTAGGTATAAAGTCGATTTTCTTGTATATACACATTTAGCAATCGATATCGAAATGCTTCAAAGCAATAGTTTAACATATTTAAGTTAACTAACCTTCTTTAACGTACTGAAGGTGACATAAAGCCAATGCGGCATAACGGCAGTGCATTTAGAAGAATTCCGTAATTTTATATTTTGGTATTAAGTCGATTTTCTTGTATTTACACATTTAGCAATCGATATCGAAATGCTTGAAATCATTTCTTTTACATATTTAAGGTTATAAATTTTCTTTAACTAACTGAAGTTTACATAAAGCCATAACGGCATAACGGCAGTGCATTTAGAAGAATTCCTTAATCTTATATTTAAGTATAAATTCGATTTTCTTGTATTTACACATTAACCAATCGATATCGAAATGCTTCAAATCATTAGTTTAACATATTTAAGTTAATTAACCTTCTTTAACGAACTGAAATTTACATAAAGCCATGACGGCATAACGGCAGTGCATTTAGAAAAATTCCTTGATCGTATATTTAGGTATAAAGTCGAATTTCTTGTATTTAAACATTAAGCAATCGATATCGAAATTATTGAAATCATTTCTTTTACATATTAAAGTTAAGTAACTTTCTTTAACGAACTGAAATTTACATAAAGCCAAAACGTTATAACGGCAGTACATTAAGAAGAGTTCCGTAATCTTATATTTCGGCATAAAGTTAATTTTCTTGTGTTAACACATTTAGCAATCGAAATCGAAATGCTTCAAATCATTTACATTTTTTTTACATTTTTAAGTTAATGAACTTTCTTTAACTAACTGAAGTTTACATAAAGCCATGGCGGCATAACGGCAGTGCATTTAGAAGAATTCCGTAATCTTATATTTAGATATAAAGTCGATTTTCTTGTATATGTACATTTAGCAATCGATATCGAAACGCTTCAAATCACTAGATTAACAAATTAAAATTATTAACTTTCTTTATCTTACTGAAGTCTACATAAAGCCATAACGGTATAACGGCAGTGCATTTGGAAGAATTCCGTAATCTTATATTTAGGTATAAAGTCGATTTTCTTTTATATACACATTTAGCAATCGATATCGAAATGCTTCATATCATTTGTTTAACATATTTAGGTTAACTAACCTTCTTTAACGTACGGAGGGTGACATAAAGCCAATGCGGCATAACGGCAATGCATTTAGAAGAATTCCGTAATTTTATATTTTGGTATTAAGTCGATTTTCTTGTATTTACACATTTAGCAATCGATATCGAAATGCTTCAAATCATTTCTTTTACATATTTAAGGTTATAAATTTTCTTTAACTAACTGAAGTTTACATAAAGCCATAACGGCATAACGGCAGTGCATTTAGAAGAATTCCTTAATCTTATATTTAAGTATAAATTCGATTTTCTTGTATTTACACATTAACCAATCGATATCGAAATGCTTCAAATCATTAGTTTAACATATTTAAATTAATTAACCTTCTTTAACGTACTGAAGGTGACATAAAGCCAGTGCGGCATAACGGCAGTGCATTTGGAAGAATTCCGTAATCTTATATTTAGGTATAAAGTCAATTTGCTTGTATATACACATTTAGCAATCGATATCGAAATGCTTCAAATCATTTTTTTTTACACATTTAAGGTTATAAATTTTCTTTAACTAACTGAAGTTTACATAAAGCCATAACGGCATAACGGCAGTGCATTTAGAAGAATTCCTTAATCTTATATTTAAGTATAAATTCGATTTTCTTGTATTTACACATTAAGCAATCGATATCGAAATGCTTCAAATCATTAGTTTAACATATTTAAGTTAATTAACCTTCTTTAACGTACTGAAGGTGACATAAAGCCAATGCGGCATAACGGCAGTGCGTTTGGAAGAATTCCGTAATCTCATATTTAGGTATAAAGCCGATTTTCTTGTATATACACATTTAGCAATCGATATCAAACTGCTTCAAATCATTAGTATAACATATTTAAGTTAATTAACCCTCTTAAACGTACTGAAGGTGACATAAAACCAATGTGGCATAACGGCAGTACATTGAGAAGAATACCGTAATCTTATATTTTGGTATAAAGTCGATTTTCTTGTATTTACACATTTAGCAATCGATATCGAAATGCTTCAAATCATTTCTTTTACATATTTAAGGCTATAAACTTTCTTTAACTAACTGAAGTTTACATAAAGCCATAACGGCATAACGGCAGAGCATTTAGAAGAATTCCGTAATCTTATATTTAGATATAAAGTCATTTTTCTTGTATGAACACATTTAGCAATCGATATCGAAATTCTTCAAATCATTAGATTAACATATTTAACTTAATTAACTTTCTTTATCTTACTGAAGTCTACATAAAGCCATAACGGTATAACGGCAGTGCATTTGGAAGAATTCCGTAATCTTATTTTTAGGTATAAAAACAGTTTTCTTGTATATACACATTTAGCAATCGATATCGAAATGCTTCAAATCTTTAGTTTAACATATTTGACTTTATAAACCTTCTTTAACGAACTGAAGTTTACATAAAGCCATGACGGCATAACGGCAGTGCATTTAAAAAAATTCCGTGATCGTATATTTAGGTATAAAGTCGATTTTCTTGTATATGTACATTAAGCAATCAATATCGAAATGATTCAAATCATTTTTTTTACATATTGAAGTTAATATACTTTCTTATACTTATTGAAGTTTACATAAAGCCATAACGGTATTCCGGCAGTGCATTTGGAAGAATTCCGTAATCTTATATATAAAGTCGATTTTCTTGTATATACACATTTAGCAATCGATATCGAAATGCTTCAAATCACTAGATTAACATATTTAAATTAATTAACTTTGAATACTCCTCGAACGCTCGACGAGTCACTCGCGGACGATGCGTCGATCGTTGAGAATATGAAAATATGGAAAAGGAAGTGTTTAAGTGAATAAAACCACACGTTTGTGTTTAATAGCAAATTAAACTTTCTTTATTAAATTGGTTACAAAAAATTACTTACATGTGGTTTGTTCGTGTGGTGATGCTGGGTGTGGTGGCCGGTGGACGACGTCTTGTCTCGTGGTCTCTCGTATGAAAGTGCGCCAAGCTGATAAGCAGAATCGCTTGCTAACCGGGAATTTCAACGAAACCATTGCCAGTTGAGTGAAAGCTGTTAACCGTTGAGTGAAAACTATTAACAGCTAACTGGCAATGGTTTGTTATACACTCACTAGGGGTGGTAAAAAGAAATTAGGCGCTGGCCTAAACATACCGGCCCTCTTGCGGTGAGCAACAAAACAAAAAAATTAAATGTCCATCGACCACCATAACGATGTACAAATTTATGGTACAATATGAGTACAGCTAAATAGAAAATAGTTTACGTTCATTTATTCATTATTATAATTATATTTTTTTTTTTTTAAAACCAAAAAACAATACTTATTCTAAGTAGGAATTCAAAAAAAACAATAGAATAAGTTAAAAAAATAAAATACTAAAATAGATTAATTTAGTACCGGGCCGTACCCGAAAGCACCCAGCCGAATATGGAGCCCTGAGCGAGGAGCTGCCCAAATGTTTGTGGCATGACCTGTTGGGTCATGATGCGGGAATACACATCCGCGCCGAGCACCAAGCGTATCGGCGATGACTTATAGAAATTTGGATCCGCCAGCTTGATGTGTGTGTATGGGGCTGCTAGGTCGGAGTCCAACGTGGTGGTCGGGCTGATGCGCATATAGCCGTTCAACGTCCTTACGTGTGTTGATATGCGGGTATTTGTCCCGTGTCTGCCTCGCAGTACTACAAGGCAGCCGCGTTGACCGCCGATATGCGTCTGCTCTAGTTTCAATTCTCCTGCTAGGTCGCGCGCAATTAGCGACGTAGGGGCGCATGCGTCTATGAGCGCCCTGATTAAGTGTAGGCGTCCTCCTGCCTCGATCTTCACTACCGCCGTCGGTAAGATGGCTGTCGTTGGCAGCAAGGAATGAGCCACTATGCCGGCTCGATTTGTTAGCCCGGCTCTGAAGGAGCTAGCCCGGTGCAGCTGGAGAGACCTGGTCTCCAGTCTGGCCGGGTTGTGCGCTTGGCGACGGCGCAGACGGCGTTTGTGTCCGCGACGTTCATGTTGCAGAAGGGGCGGAAAGTCCGGGTTTCCGTTTCCCTCGCTGTGATGGGCGGAAAGGCCGTGTTTCCGCTCCGGTTTCAAGGAGTTCTCCCTCCTCCGGTTCTGGTTGGAGAGGCCTAGTCTCCGTTCCAGGGTCTGATGCATCAATGGAGAGGGCATCATCGGAACTCATTTGTTCGCTCCATGATTGGATTTGAGGCACTGCGGGGCGGCGACGGGTATTTTCGCCGATGTGGAGCATCGTGTGGTGCTTTTCGTTGCAGCGCCGGCACCGTGCGTCGCTGGGGCAGTTCGCTGACCGGTGGTTGACCGCGAGGCAATTTATACAATATTTTCCGATGAGTGCCTCCCGTAGGCGCTCCTCCGGTGTCTTGGCCCGGAAGGACGAGCAGAGCCGCAATGGATGCTTTCCCTTGCACAGCGTGCAAGAAAGCGGGTACCTGTTTGGGTGCAGCGCCGCGGTCTTCTTCAAGCTACTGTAGCGAGTCATCTTTCTGAAATGAATTTGTTGACGATTTTGTGTTGTTTGGAATATTATCTACAACTGATTGGGTGGCGAGAAAAAGTGCATAAATTATATTATACATATATTGCATAGTGTGTAGGCGGCCTTACGTGGTGTGAACTGCCTTACATTACCATAGTGTGTAGGCGGCCTTATGTGGTGTGACCTGCCTTACCTTACCATAGTGTTGCAAATAATAATAATTAAATAAAAAAATGTTTCATCAAATTTATGCTAACGTTATTGTCTTATTTGTCGTATGTTTTCGACAAAGTGACCTGCCACCAACGAAAATGTAAATATATTCAACTCTTACTTGTCATTAAAATACTTCTTGCTCAGTAAATTCAAGGGCAATGCATACATGTGCTGCTGTAGAAGGAGACTTTCGGTTTGCAACTTAGCTATTTGCTAGCAAAAGTTTGAGAGACAACAGTTTTAGATTCACTGTCGTAAAAAGTTTTTAAGGCGAATTAAAAACTGACGGCATGGCATCACCGTATGACATTTCGTATGTTTGGTTATGTGCACACCATGTGCACATGGAATTTGACAGCCGGCCCGCGTGTGTGTGTAATAAATAAATTATTTTAAAATAAACCGAAATTGTCAGAATTGAAAGCTGTGCTGCTTTGCCGTGATTTATATCAACGTTGTGCTAAGTTGTTTAACAGTTCCTCGCGTAATTTACTTGCCGTGTGCCTTGTTTGCCTGTGCACTGGTGCCGCTTTGGCCACCACCTGCACAAGCCCCAAAGTGAGTGTAACATCCTTCAGCACTCAGGATGCCACAATCTTTACACAAGTGGCACAAGTGGCGCATGTTTCATACATGCTGTAAAATTCTAGCAAAAATTAATAGATATCTATAAAGAAGTATGAAAATAAACGAAAAGTAAAATAAAGCATGTTTATCAAAAACCCAAAAAACAAAAAGTTACATTAAAATAAAAGAATATAAGCAACAGTAACAGAAATCTAAAAATAATGGCTGCAGCAAAAATAAAAATTAATAATAATTCAAGCAAAACGAATATTTGCGAACATCCTGCAGGTGAAAGATAATGGTAAGTAGATGACTATAATGAAATTCGCTGATTTATTTAAATATTTTCCTTTTTATTACAGATTTAAAATGGTGATAAATCACATTGAGAAACAATTTGTAACAAGTGATGCTGGTACCATTATGCAGGAGTTGGATGTGGATGGTTATGAGATGTGTCATGAAATCGAGGACTATCGTGATGTCAACAAAGTTATTGAGTGCCCTAAAGCCGCCATCATGTCAAAACAATACGGACAAGAAGAATTTCTTACCGAATTGGTAGCAAAAGCATGTGCCGCCACACTGCCCAACGAAGGCACATTTAACATAGATAATATACGCGTTTGTACAACTCTGGGTAGCGGTTCGGGCAAATCCGAAGTTGTGCATGGCATGGTCTTTAAGCGTTTTGTTGAAGGTGATGTAACAGCAGCAGAAAATGCTAAGGTGGCTGTATTCTCGTGTCCTATTGATATCATACAAACTGAAACAAAAGGAACTGTCTTGATGGTTATGGGGAAATCTAGAAGTATCCTCATCCATCAAGAAGCTCGGTCACAATCCAGCTGCTGCTGCATTCGTGCCAATCGCTGGAAGCATCCACCAACACGCCATGGCTCAAGGGATGGAAAGCTGCACGTAAGGAAGGCAACGTTGGGGGTAAGTTGATATAATAACACAACCATTAAATGACGTGAAAAATACATGCCTTGAGTGTATAAAATATTTATTATATATTTATTTAATTTTTGAATGTATTGATTTTTGTGACTTGTGAATTATTATGCTTAAGAATTATCTGCTTATTGTTGATCTAACCATTTTGTAAGAATCTGAAAAAAAAGTCTGCCACTTTGAAAAGTGAGCAAAATAATTGTGATCTGGCATGGAATAAAGAGGGTGAATTACAATTTGTAAGACTCATTAGATAAAAGTGAAGAATCAATCATTAAATAGCTTTAGCTCAAAATTAATGTGCATTTTGTTTATAAATATGTTGTAAATGCCGTTAAAGAAAATAGGATGAAAACAAATTGTGAGGCAACAGGTTTTGTAAACTTTCTCTGTTTCATATGTAACTGCGCTTTGATGTAATCAAAGCATACAGATGCACATATTTGCAACTCAGTAATTTTAACGTGGCATCGCAGCGAAGATGATACGTAGAAACCCCCCTTGTAACATCATCTCATAAACAAAGGCCTTCGTCAATCACAATCTGAGCAATTTTCGCATTGCAGAAACTAGAATATAAAGCTTTTAACTCGTTATTTCGAAGCACACAATTAATATAACATACATATGTATATCTCGGATTTCATTTGGTATTATATGCCGATGGTAAATAGCGTTTAATTTACCTGAACATATTATACATATATAGTTGTAGGAAAACACGCGCAACAGCCACGTTCTTTATAGCAGCGGTAGTCACATTTTTTGTTCAATTTTCCGTCGTTAAAAGCATTTACACCTTTAATATACATCTATTCACACATATTTTTACTCAACGGAGAAAATTGTTGTGGTAATTTTCTAACACTACCGCAACTTTGTGCTTTACATTTTACTTTCGTTATAGTTTAAACATTTAAACCTAATTTAAACGTGTAGTTCCAAAAAAGAACCACTACTTCTCGAACAATTTACTTATTGCATTCAAGGCAGCGACGCTAACTTGCGCACAGCTGCTTATACACGCTGTAACCCACTTCCATTATGATGGCAACTTACTTAATTTCTACAACGTGGTTGATCCTTTAAGGAAACTATTATTTAAAAAAAAAAAAAAAGATATACATATATAAAAATAGTTGTTTAATCGCATTTTATTGGTGACTAAACCGTTTGTACAAGAAAAGTGACACAGTGACTAGTGTTTTTTAGTGTTTCAGTGGCATAAGTACAAAAACAAAATAATCCGTAAGTGCACGATTACGTACCGGATTTTGTGCGGTAATATATTTTTTTTTTTTCACATATCACTCACGGCACTTATTTTCGATTTGTTCAATTTTCGGATTTTGTGCGGTAATATTTTTTCTCGTATATTTTTTCATATACATATCACTTGCGGCACTAATTTTTTGATTTTTATCATCTTTTCGATTTTGTGCGGTAATACTTTTTCACATATTTTCACATATCACTTACGGCACTAATTTTTTGATTTTTATCATTTTTTTCGATTTTGTGCGGCAATACTTTTTCGCACATTTTCACATATCACTTACGGCACTGATTTTCTTTTGATTCTTTCTCTATTTGTTGAAGAAATTTCTGTTTTTGTTTCTTTTTTCACTGAGACACTGCACTTTTTTCACCTTTAAACACTTTTATTTAACAAATTGATTTTCGTCGGCGTATCTTGGGTGGCGAGCCATATAAAGTGGCATCTTTATACATACGCACGTACGACTACACATATATATTCTCGTTTTTTTGTTGGCAGTGGTGTGCTGCAACTCATATATATATTCAATAAGGTACCAAAGCCAGATATACTGCGATATCGGCTATTATAGTTAAAAACTTTGTTTGCTAAAATATATCCAATAAATTAAATATTATTGACCAGCCAGATATATTGCGATATCGGCTAAAACAGTCAAAAAATTTTATTTTTTCTATTTTCTTGTTTGGTTGGCAGTGGTGTGCTGCAAATAAAAATTTACAATAGTGGGGAATTATTTCCAAAACGATTCCCATATTCTTTAGATCAAAGTCTGCTCAGTCTTGAGTATTACTCTATTCCTTTAAATTTAAATTTGAATTTTCAATTCTTCTTGTCACTTATATCGAAACCAGGAAGCTTTCATGCGCTTAGTAGACTACGTTGTCGAATACGAGTCTGAATTCAGTGCTGCATCAAAGGACATCTCGAAGAACGCTCTTGTGATGCAACAAGACGAGCTGAGAGAGATGTGGTGCAAAGCGAAAGCTGCCCATGACGACCTCAACAGCAAAGGGGACATGTCCTCAAAGGACTATGCCCTTATTAAAAAAAAATTCAAGCTAGGTGGGCAATGCTACATACGTTGCATGGGGGCAATGAAGGATATGTCTGAGATCCTCTCAACCCCCAAAGACACAGAAAAATCTGCCGAGGTAGACAATAACCACTCCCTTCCGCCTTGCGATACGGATGTTTTCAAAGGGGACTACCTTTCATGGCCAACATTCCGGGATATGTTCACGGCCGTATACATCAAGAGCAATCGTCTCTCACCGGTGGAGAAATTATACCACCTCAACAAAAAGACGCAAGGGGAGGCGAAGGTTATTGTGTCGAAATGCCCTCTTACCAATGATGGTTTTGCGATGGCATGGAAGGGTTTGACAGACATGTACGAGAATGAGCGTATACTAGTCGAAACCCAAGTCGACATACTGCTCGACTTGCCCTCAATCGATAAAGAGTGTTCGAGCTCAATAAAATGGCTACAGCGGGAGATCAACAGCTGCATCTCCTGCCTGACAGCCAATAAAGTGGACATTGGGAACTGGGACCCAATCATAATCCGCATATGTTCCAAGAGACTGCCACAGGCAACATTGGCCCTGTGGGAACAGTCTGTAAAGAACAAGACCAAGACATCGAAGTGGGAGGAATTGGACAACTTCCTCACGGATAGATACCGTGATTTAGAGGCAATAGAACGTGCCAAGAAATCGTCCAATTCCGTAAAGCCTGTCAGTGCACCCACACAGAATAAATACAACAATAGCCATCAGAACAGACTCGGCGCCTTCCAAGTAAGCGTTGAGAAATCAACCTGTCTGATGTGCAAAAGCGCAGATCACAAATTAAGATCTTGCCCCATGTTTCTTAACATGGCACCGGCGGACAGGATCAAGTTCGCTAAGCGCAACAATCGCTGCATCAATTGCCTCGGCTTTGGGCACTTAGTGTCGCAATGCACCAGTGCATTCAACTGCAGCACGTGCCACGCGAGGCATCACACACTCCTACATTTGAGGGCAGTGCAGCCTAGCAGCCAAAGAGGCTCATCTACGCCATCGGACGAGATTCCGTCTACGTCCAGGCAAGCGCAGCAGAAGCGCAACTTCAACAAGTCAAAAGGCAAGCCAACGACTCAAGTACAGTCGTGCTTCGCTAACAGCGACAAAGGTGTCTTGTTAGGAACGGCACAAATAAATATAAATTACAGCGGCGTTACCTATGCCGCAAGAGCACTCATCGACTCCGGGTCAGAGTGCTCTTTCATCACAGAAAGGCTGAAGCGCAGAATCAACTTGCCAGTTAGGAAGATAAATGCCCAGGTGTCAGGCATCAACAACACCGTATCTGCGCAAGTAAAGGAAGCATGTAGCGTCGAGTTGCGGTCACCAATTGACCCACTTGTATCAATCACAACGAACATGATGATTCTGCCGAAATTAACGGGGAACTTGCCGACTTGCCATATTAGCGCACTAACTCGGCAGGCTTTCCCAGATCTCACGTTGGCGGATAAGAGGTTCTTCATCAACGAACCCGTGGACGTCATACTCGGTGGTGACGTCTATCCCCAGATTATGCTTGATGGCATACGCAAGAACGTACTGGGATCACTTCTTGCGCAAGAGACTGTGTTCGGTTGGATAGTCACGGGGCGTGCAAATACAATTAAGCCAACCAACACTTGCGTCTCGTATTACAACGAAATATCGCTGGAAAAGCGGTTAGCTTCGTTCTGGGAGTTGGAAGAGATGTCCAAGGAGAGGAAGTTAAGCGAGGAGGACAGGTATTGCGAAGAGCTCTATAAGAAGACAACGAAGCGAAATGAAGACGGGAAGTACGTTGTATCGCTACCATTCAGGAAAGACTATCCGGTCAACATTAGTCTAGGTAGTTCCTTAAAGATTGCGTACTCCCAGTTTTATCGCAATGAAGCTCGGTTGTCAAGAGACGAAAACCTGAAAGAAGAATACAACAGGGTATTAAACGAATATGTTGAGCTGGGTCATATGGCAAGGATACATACCAATCAAACGGCCGACTCTAGTGACAATTATTACCTGCCTCACCACGCCGTAAAGAAGGAAGAGAGCACATCGACAAAGGTGCGTGTGGTGTTCAATGCATCGCAAGCGACTTCAAACGGCACTTCGCTGAATGACATCCTTCTCCCCGGTCCAGTTCTTCAGGCAGATCTGACCATTTTAATTCTGCGATGGCGATTATTTAAATATGTCTTCAATAGCGATATTGAGAAGATGTATCGCCAAATCCTGTTGAAAGCTGATCAAACGAAGTACCAGCGAATCGTTTTCCGCAACCATCCAACCGAACAAACCAATATTTTCGAATTGAAGACGGTGACGTTCGGAATCAACTGCGCTCCTTATCTGGCAATAAGGACGTTACTCCAATTAGCTGACGACGTTGAAAGCTCACTACTAGTAGCCTCGAACATACTCAGGAAGTGCATGTATGTTGATGATGTCTTAGCAGGTGGACACTCTATAGAGGCTGCAACTAAAGCTAGGAATGAGATTAAAACAGCATTGGAGTCGGCAGGTTTCCCATTAAGAAAATGGACAGCCAACTGTGGGAAAATTTTACAAGGCCTTCCAAAAGACCACTTGCTTAACAAGGAGTTTTTAGACTTCGAAGACACAAGTGATGTCAAGGCTCTTGGGATAAGATGGAATGCGCATACTGACTTCTTTTATTTCAAAACAAAACCCATACTCAGCCCAGAATCATATACAAAGAGAGCTATCCTCTCAGATATCGCCAAGCTATTTGACCCATTAGGATGGCTAGCGCCGATAATAGTCACGGCCAAAATGATAATGCAACATATTTGGTTAGAAGGAACACAATGGGACGAGGTTGTTTCTCCTACCACATTGGATCGTTGGAATACATTCTTGGACAACCACCGGTACATAAACAACATAAAAATTCCACGATGGGTCCACTTTTCGCCAACGGACGATGTGTGAATTCATGGTTTCTGCGATGCATCAGAGAAAGCATACGCAGCAACGGTCTACCTGCGCGTAAGGACAAGCAACGAAGTTTTCGTCAGCCTACTATTGGCAAAAACCAGAGTAGCGCCTGTCAAAACTGTATCTTTACCACGTCTGGAACTATGCGGCGCCGTATTACTGGCCGAAACAGTTGAATCTGTCGTCAGCAACCTGGAGCTGACTCATCTCAACCTTAAATTATGGACGGATTCGACCATCGTTCTCGCATGGATTCGCAAGCCACCATGTTCATGGTCAACGTTTGTATCCCATCGAGTGACGAAAATTATAGAAAAGGTTGGCAACGCAAATTGGAACCATGTCGATTCAGGATCTAACCCTGCAGACTTAGCCAGTCGGGGACTTATGGCACAGGATTTGGTGGAAAACACCTTGTGGTGGCAGGGACCTTCTTGGCTGCAAGAAGATCAATGCAAATGGCCATTACAACAAAACGACTACGAGACGACAATAGAGGAAAAACAGGTACGTGTACATGCTTGTACAACTATACAGGGGAATTCCAACGACATTCTTGACCGTTTTTCTAGTTTGCCAAGAGCTTTGAGAGTGTTATCATATGTTATGAGATTCTCTCAAAGAACTCATCCAAACACAAAGGCTTCTTTTCAACAAAAGTCTTGCTTAATTTCATCCGAAGAAATTAGAGCAACGACAAGACGTTTGATAATAAATACGCAGAAGCAGAAATATAGTCAGGAGTATAGTTGTTTGAAATCCGGTAAACCCGTCGATGCAAAAAGTGAGATCCTCTCTCTTAATCCGTTCCTCGATAAAGATGAAGTGATGAGAACTGGTGGCCGTCTCGGTGCGTCTCTCGATTTGTCATACAATGAGCGCCATCCGATTATCCTTCCATACAACTGCGTATTGTCTCGCCTAATAATCCAGTTTATTCATCAAGTCTCCTTACATGGAGAAAATCAGCTGATGTTACGGCTAACGCGGGCTCAGTATTGGATTCCAAGGGTGAAAAACTTGATCCGATCCATCATCCATAACTGCAAGACGTGCACGATCTTCAAAAAACGCGCTCAGACGCAACTTATGGGTGCACTTCCGTCCGAACGATCCACTTTTTCACGCGCCTTTACGAATACGGGGGTAGATTTCGCGGGTCCGTTCGAAATAAAAAGCTACCGTGGAAGAGGATGCCGTGTATCCAAAGGGTATGTCTGCCTGTTTGTCTGCTTTACAACAAGGGCCATCCACCTGGAGGCCACTACCGACTTATCGACACAATCGTTTTTAGCAGCACTCTCTAGATTCGTGTCAAGAAGAGGTTGCCCCAAAAATATTTATTCAGACAACGGAACAAACTTCGTTGGAGCATCGAGATCCCTAAGGTCCGAACTAAAAGCCGTCATAGCCGATGCTCGCAACAATGCTATCTCAAAGTATAGCCACCAAGCTCTCACATAGCATTTCATACCTGCTGCAGCTCCTCATATGGGCGGACTTTGGGAAGCAGGTGTGAAAAGCTTTAAGAGTCATTTTCGGAAGATTGCGTCTGGGCACAAATACACTCTTGAAGAGTTTAACACACTCTTATGCCGAATTGAGTCTTGCCTTAATTCGCGACCATTAAGCCCAGCCTCAAACGAACCTACCGATTTGGAGCCATTTACTCCAGGACATTTTTTGGTCGGCGGACATTTGATGGCCCCACCAGAACCTGATGTAAATGAAAGCAGTGCCTCTATCGTAAATAGATGGCAGAAACTTAAAGCCTTACATCAATCCTTCTGCAAAAGGTGGAAAACGGAATACCTGAAAGAAATGCAGAAACGCATCAAGTGGAAACATCCAAAGCCAAATATAAAAACAGGTGAGCTTGTCGTCATCAAGGAAGACAATTTGTCACCGAACGAGTGGAGATTGGGTAGGATTGTCAACATACACCCAGGTGCTGATACCCGAGTGCGAGTAGTTGACATTATCACCGAAAAAGGCCAAGTTACAAGACCGCTTGCCAAATTGGTCTTACTACCACCCTACGAGGAGGAGAACTTGCTTGTGTTAATTTTCCGTTGGTGTACAGTGCCAAAAAAACTGATGAAAAATATATTTGCTTTAATCCGGCTCGAAGGACCATGAATACTCCTCGAACGCTCGACGAGTCACTCGCGGACGATGCGTCGATCGTTGAGAATATGAAAATATGGAAAAGGAAGTGTTTAAGTGAATAAAACCACACGTTTGTGTTTAATAGCAAATTAAAATTCTTTATTAAATTGGTTACAAAAAATTACTTACATGTGGTTTGTTCGTGTGGTGATGCTGGGTGTGGTGGCCGGTGGACGACGTCTTGTCTCGTGGTCTCTCGTATGAAAGTGCGCCAAGCTGATAAGCAGAATCGCTTGCTAACCGGGAATTTCAACGAAACCATTGCCAGTTGAGTGAAAGCTGTTAACCGTTGAGTGAAAACTATTAACAGCTAACTGGCAATGGTTTGTTATACACTCACTAGGGGTGGTAAAAAGAAATTAGGCGCTGGCCTAAACAAACTTTCTTGAACTTACTGAAGTCTACATAAAGCCTTAACGGTATAACGGCAGTGCATTTGGAAGAATTCCGTAATCTTATATTTAGGTATAAAGTAAATTTGCTTGTATATACACATTTAGCAATCGATATCGAAATGCTTCAAATCATTAGTTTAACATATTTAATATAATAAACCTTCTTTAGCGAACTGAAGTTTACATAAAGCCATGGCGGCATAACGGCAGTGCATTTAGAAGAATCCCGTAATTTTATATTTTGATATAAAGTCGATTTTCTTGTATTTACACATTTAGCAATCGATATCGAAATGTTTCAAATCATTTCTTTTACATATTTAAGGTTATAAATTTTCTTTAACTAACTGAAGTTTACATAAAGCCATAACGGCATAACGGCAGTGCATTTAGAAGAATTCCGTAATCTTATATTTAAATATAAATTCAATTTTCTTGTATTTACACATTAAGCAATCGATATCGAAATGCTTCAAATCATTAGTTTAACATATTTAAGTTAATTAACCTTCTTTAACGTACTGAAGGTGACATAAAGCCAATGCGGCATAACGGCAGTGCATTTAGAAGAATTCCGTAATCTTATATTTAGGTATAAAGTCGATTTTCTTGTATATACACATTTAGCAATCGATATCGAAATGCTTCAAATCATTAGTTTAACATATTTAAGTTAATTAACCTTCCTTAACGTACTGAAGGTGACATAAAGCCAATGCGGCATAACGGCAGTGCATTTAGAAGAATTTCGTAATCTTATATTTAAGAATAAATTCGATTTTCTTGTATTTACACATAAAGCAATCGATATCGAAATGCTGCAAATAATTAGTTTAACATATTTAAGTTAATTAACCTTCTTTAACGTACTGAAGGTGACATAAAGCCAATGCGGCATAACGGCAGTGCATTTGGAAGAATTCCGTAATCTTATATTTAGGTATAAAGTCGATTTTCTTGTATATACACATTTAGCAATCGATATCAAACTGCTTCAAATCATTAGTTTAACATATTTAAGTTAATTAACCCTCTTAAACGTACTGAAGGTGACATAAAGCCAATGTGGCATAACGGCAGTGCGTTTAGAAGAATACCGTAATCTTATAATTTTGTATAAAGTCGATTTTCTTGTATTTACACATTTAGCAATCGATATCGAAATGCTTCAAATCATTTCTTTTACATATTTAAGGCTATAAACTTTCTTTAACTGACTGAAGTTTACATAAAGCCATAACGGCATAACGGCAGAGCATTTAGAAGAATTCCGTAATCTTATATTTAAGTATAAATTCGATTTTCTTGTATTTACACATTAAGCAATCGATATCGAAATGCTTCAAATCATTAGTTTAACATATTTAAGTTAATTAACCTCCTTTAACGTACAGAAGGTGACATAAAGCCATGGCATCATAACGGCAGTGCATTAAAAAGAATTCCGTAATCTTATATTTTGGTATAAAGTCGATTTTCTTGTATTTACACATTAAGTAATCGATATCAAAATGCTTCAAATCATTAGTTTTACATATTTAAGTTAGTTAACTTTCTTTATCTTACTGAAGTCTACATAAAGCCTTAACGGTATACCGCCAGTGCTTTTGGAAAAATTCCGTAATCTTATATTTAGGTATAAAAACGATTTTCTTGTACATACACATTAAGCAATCGATATCAAAATGCTTCAAATCATTAGTTTAACTTATTTAAGTTAATACGCCTTCTTGAGCGAACTCAAGTTGACATAAAGTCATGGCGGCATAACGGTAGTGCATTTGGAAGAAATTCGTAATCTTATATTTAGGTATATAAACGATTTTCTTGTATATACACGTTTAGCAATCGATATCGAAATGCTTCAAATCATTAGTTTAACTTATTTAAGTTAATAAACCTTCTTCAACGAAATGAATTTTACATAAAGCCATGCCGGCATAACGGCAGTGCATTTGGAAGAATTTCGTAATCTTATATTTAGGTATCAAGTCGATTTTGTTGTATATACACATTTAGCAATCGATATCGAAATGCGTCAAATCATTAGTTTAACTTATTTAAGTTAATTAACTTTCTTTATCTTACTGAAGTCTACATAAAGCCTTAACGGTATAACGGCATTGCACTTAGAAGAATTCCGTAATCTTATATTTAGGTATAAAGTCGATTTTCTTGTATTTACACATTTAGCAATCGATATCGAAATGCTTCAAATCATTTTTTTTAAATATTTAAGTTAATAAACTCTATTTAAATTATTCAAGTTTACATAAAGCCATAACGGCATAACGGCAGTGCATTTAGAAGAATACCGTAATCTTATATTTAGGTATAAATTCGATTTTTTTGCATTTACACATTAAGAAATCGATATCAAAATGCTTCATATCATTAGTTTTACATACTTAAGTTAGTTAACTTTCTTAATCTTACTGAAGTGTACATAAAGCCTTAACGGTATAATGGTAGCGCATTTAGGAGGATTCCGTAATCTTATATTTAGGTATAAAGTCGATTTTCTTGTATATACACATTTAGCAATCGATATCGAAATGCTTCAAATCATTTCTTTTACATATTTAAGTTAATTAACCTTCCTTACCTTACTGAAGTTTACAAAAAGCCTTAACGGTATAGCGGCACTGCCTTTGGAAGAATTCCGTAATCTTATATTTAGGTATAAAGTCGATTTTCTTGTATATACACATTTAGCAATCGATATCGAAATGCGTCAAATCATTAGTTTTACATACTTAAGTTAGTTAACTTTCTTAATCTTACTGAAGTCTACATAAAGCCATAACGGCATAACGGCAGTGCCTTTAGAAGAATACCGTAATCTTATATTTAGGTATAAAGTCGATTTTCTTGTATATACACATTTAGCAATCGATATGGAAATGCTTCAAAGCATTAGTTTTACATATTAAGTTAATTAACCTTCCTTACCTTACTGAAGTTTACATAAAGCCTTAACGGTATAACGGCACTGCCTTTGGAAGAATTCCGTAATCTTATATTTAGGTATAAAGTCGATTTTGTTGTATATACACATTTAGCAACCGATATCGAAATGCTTCCAATCATTAGTTTTACATATTTAACCGTTAATCGACCTTTGTATCAAAAATGATACATTTCGATGTTTGTAATACCGTAACTTGTGGAAAGAAAAAAATTAGATACCGCCTTCTTTGTGACTTTGTTTATTTTCGCATTGTCGTTATTTTAAGCCATAATTTGAAAAGATTTTGCAAGTAGGTAATGAGAAATTTAAAAACTTCATAATTCGAGCTATGTATCAGTTTTGATACATATAGCATTTCAAACGTTTTTTGCTGCGGTGCACGTCATTTGCGACGCTATTTTTGATATTTGTGTTGTGTTTTATTAGGTGAAGTGCTTCTTTTTTGAATATTAAGTTATTTTGTTAAATACTTGTACGCGTTCGAAAAAATGGCTCGTCAACGGTTTTTGACGTTTGAAGAAATGGTGAATGAGGTACTGGATGAGAGTGAAGAAGATGAAGATGCTTCCGACCCTGATACTGATATTGAAAGTAGTTCATCTGAAAGCTGTTTATCTGAACCGGATGACATTATTGTCAGTAGTTCAGTTGATGATCCATTGTATATTGCAAAAGATGGTACTACTTGGCGTAGCGAGCCTTACGCCACTGGTCGGTTGGGGAGAGAAAATGTTATCAATTTGCGCCCAGGTTGGTAACAATTGTTTACCAAATTGTTGTAGAATTATGATACTTGGTTTTTAGGTGTAACAAGATTTGCATCATGCCGGGTAAATAATATTCGGGATTCATTTCTGCTACTTTTTCCATCTTCACTATCAAAAATTATAAATTAAAATTCGAACAACTACGGAAAGTATTTACATGGATCCAACCACCTAGAAATTGACGAGGAATTATTTCATGCCTACTTAGGCATATTATTACTGGCCGGTGTGTATAAGTAAGTATTGCAATAGAAGAGCTTTAAAAAAATTTAAATGCTTCTTACTATATATTTATCAGATCCAAAAATAAAACTTTGCATGATTTGTTTGAGGAATACTGTGGACGCCCTATATTTCGGTCAATAATGTCTGAGAGAACATTTTTATATATCTACAAAATCATTCGTTTTGATGATGTGCTCACCCGACGTGGCCAAAGAAATGATGACAAATTCGCACCAATCAGAAACCTTTGGGAAAAGTGATCTGAACAGCTTCCTATATTCTACAATCGTAATGATTGCGTTACTGTGGATGAACAATTATTGGGATTTCATGGTCGTTGTAAATTTCGCCAGTATATTCCATCGAAACCCGAGAGATACGGTTTGAAATTTTGGCTACTTGTTGATTCACGCACGTGCTATGTATGGAAAATACAACCATACTTGGGGAAAGGCGTAACCGGAAACACTGAGAGGAATCAAGGAGAACGAGTCGTTCTAGATTTAGTTGATGGGTTGAAAGGACATAATGTCACCATGGACAACTTTTTTTCATCTCACAGCCTTGGCCTAAAATTATTACAAAAGCAAATGACAATGGTTGGAACTATGCGCAAAAATAAAAGGTCTATTCCTCCAAAGCTACTGAATTGCAAGAAAGTTCCACGATATGAATCAACTTTTGCTTTCACTCCTGATACCACTCTCGTTTCGTATATCAGTCATAAGAACAAATGTTCAGTTGTTATGAGCACATTATATCACGCACCTAATATTGAGAATGAGTCGAAAAAGTTGCCCGAAATCATCTCTTTTTATAACTCAACGAAGGGAGGCGTGGACACGGTTGACAAAATGTTGAGTTGTTACTCTTGCAAACGTAAAAATAATCGTTGGACTATGGCGGTATTTTCCAACATAATCGATATTTCTGCTTTGAATCCGTATATTTTGTATAACGATATTTATCCGAATTGGAAGCAAACTCAAAAGCACACAAAACGTAAATGTTTCCTGCATGAGTTAGCAATTTCACTGGCAAAGTCCTATATGGAAAAACGAAAAAAAGGCCCAAGGAACGAATTATCTTTGGCGCTGCTTTCCAAACTGTCATCCCATAATATTCCTGACACTAGTGATAATGATGCTGGCCCATCAAAAAAACAAAAGAATGATAAGTCTCCGAAAAAAACCGCGCAAAGTGTCAAAAATGCTATCATTCTGGAGAAAATAAAAATAAGTGGACATCGTCATTCTGCTTCTTATGTAAAAAGCCGTGCTGCAATGACAGTCATGCCAAAAATAATATAAATATAGATTGAATTCATAACACATAAACATGTAATTATTTTAATTATATTTGCCTAAAATTTATCAATAAAAGTAAATGAACTAAAACTTTAAAGTAATAACTACTTTTTTCCTATGAACTGTAGTATGTATAGAATTAGATACATAGCTGGAACTATGAAGTATTTTTAAAGCTCGATCTACGGTTAAGTTAATTAATCTTCCTTACCTTACTGAAGTTAACATAAAGCCTTAACGGTATAACGGCAGTGCATTTGGACGAATTCCGTAATCTTATATATAAAGTCGATTTTCTTGTATATACACATTAAGCAATCGATATCAAAATGCTTCAAATCATCAGTTTTACATATTTAAGTTAATTAACCTTGTTTATCTTACTGAAGTCTACATTAAGCCTTAACGGTATAACGGCAGTGCATTTGGAAGAATTCCGTAATCTTATATACAAAGTCGATATTCTTGTATATACACATTAAGCAATCGATATCAAAATGCTTCAAATCATTAGTTTTACATACTTAAGTTAGTTAACTTTCTTAATCTTACTGAAGTCTACATAAAGCCTTAACGGTATAACGGCAGCGCGTTTGGAAGGATTCCGTAATCTTATATTAAGGTATAAAGTCGATTTTCTTGTTTATACACATTAAGCAATCGATATCGAAATGCTTCAAATCATTAGTTTAACATATTTAATTTAATAAACCTTCTTTAACGAACTGAAGTTTACATAAAGCCTTAACGGTATAACGGCAGTGCATTTGGAAGAATTCCGTAATCTAATATTTAGGTATAAAGTCGATTTTCTTCTATATACACATTTAGCAATCGATATCGAAATGATTCAAATCATTTCTTTTACATATTTAAGTTAATTAACCTTCTTTAACGAACTGAAGTTTACATAAAGCCAAAATGGCATAACGGCAGAGCATTTGGAAAATTACGTGATCGTACATTTAAGTGTAAAATCGATTTTCTTGTATATGCACATTAAGCAATCGATATCGAAATGATTCAAATCATTAGTTTTACCTACTTAAGTTAGTTAACTTTCTTAATCTTACTGAAGTCTACATAAAGCCTTAACGGTATAACGGCAGCGAGTTTGGAAGGATTCCGTAATCTTATATTTAGGTATAAAGTCGATTTTATTGTATATACACATTTAGCAAACGATATCGAAATGCTTCAAATAACTGGTTTAACATATTTGAGTTAATTAACCTTCTTAAGCGTACTCAAGGTGATACAAAGCCATGGCGGTATAACGGCAGTGCATTTGGAAGAATTCTGTATTCTTATATTTAGGTATAAAGTCAATTTTCTTATATATATATATTTAGAAATCGATATCGAAATACTTCAAATCATTAGTATAACATATTTAATTTAATAAACCTTCTTTAACGAACTGAAGTTGACATAAAGCCATGGCGGCATAACGGTAGTGCATTCGGAAAAAATTCGTAATGTTATATTTAGGTATATAAACGATTTTCTTGTATATACACATTTAGCAATCGATATCGAAATGCTTCAAATCATAAGTTTAACATATTTAAGTTATTTAACCATCTTTCACGAACTGAAGTTTACATAAGGCCATAACGGCATAACGGCGTAACGGCAGTGCCTTTGGAAGAATACCGTAATCTTATATTTAGGTAAAAAGTCGATTTTCTTGTATATACACATTTAGCAACCGATATCGAAATGCTTCATGCCTTAGTTTAACATATTTAAGTTAATAAACCTTCTCTAGCGAACTGAAGGTTATACCGCCATGGCAAATGCTTCAAATCTTTAGTTTAACATATTTAAGTTAATAAACCTTCTTTATCGAACTGAAGGTTACATAAAGCCATGGCGGCATAACGGCAGTGCATTTAGAAGAATTCCGTAATCTTATATTTAGGTATAAAGTCGATTTTCTTGTATATACACATTTAGCAATCGACATCGAAATGCTTCAAATCATTAGTTTAACATATTTGAGTTTATAAACCTTCTTTAACGAACTGAAGTTTACATAAAGCCATGACGGCATAACGGCAGTGCATTTAAAAAAATTCCGTGATCGTATATTTAGGTATAAAGTCGATTTTCTTGTATATGCACATTAAGCAATCGATATCGAAATGATTCAAATCATTTTTTTTATATATTGAAGTTAATATACTTTCTTATAGTTATTGAAGTTTACATAAAGCCATAACGGTATACCGGCAGTGCCTTTGGAAGAATACCGTAATCTTATATTTAGGTAAAAAGTCGATTTTCTTGTATATACACATTTAGCAACCGATATCGAAATGCTTCATGCCTTAGTTTAACATATTTAAGTAAATAAACCTTCTCTAGCGAACTGAAGGTTATACCGCCATGGCAAATGCTTCAAATCTTTAGTTTAACATATTTAAGTTAATAAACCTTCTTTATCGAACTGAAGGTTACATAAAGTCATGGCGGCATAACGGCAGTGCATTTAGAAGAATTCCGTAATCTTATATTTAGGTATAAAGTCGATTTTCTTGTATATACACATTTAGCAATCGATATCGAAATGCTTCAAGTCACTAGATTAATATATTTAAATTAATTAACATTCTTTATCTTACTGAAGTCTACATAAAGCCTTAACGGTATAACGGCAGTGCATTTGGAAGAATTCCGTAATCTTAAATGTAGGTATAAAGTCAACTTGCTTGTATATACACATTTAGCAATCGATATCGAAATGCTTCAAATCATTAGTTTAACATATTTAAGTTAATAAAGCTTCTCTAACGAACTGAAGTTTACATAAAGCCATGGCGGCATAACGGCAGTGCATTTAGAAGAATTACGTAATTTTATATTTTGGTATAAAGTCGATTTTCTTGTATTTACACATTAAGCAATCGATATCGAAATGCTTCAAATCATTTCTTTTACATATTTAAGGTTATAAACAATCTTTAACTAACTGAAGTTTACATAAAGCCATAACGGCATAACGGCAGTGCATTTAGAAGAATTCCGTAATCTTATATTTAAGTATAAATTCGATTTTCTTGTATTTACACATTAAGCAATCGAAATGCTTCAAATCATTGGTTTAACATATTTAAGTTAATTAACCTTCTTTAACGTACTGAAGGTGACATAAAGCCAATGCGGCATAACGGCAGTGCATTTAGAAGAATTCCGTAATCTTTTATTTAGGTATAAAGTCGATTTTCTTGAATATACCCATTTAACAATCAATATCGAAATGCTTCAAATCTTTAGTTTAACATATTTAAGTTAATAAACCTTCTTTAGCGAACTGAAGGTTACATAAAGCCATGGCGGCATAACGGCAGTGCATTTAGAAGAATTCCGTAATCTTATATTTAGGTATAAAGTCGATTTTCTTGTATATACACATTTAACAATCGATATCGAAATGCTTCAAATCATTAGTTTAACATATTTAAGTTAATTAACCTTCTTTAACGTACAGAAGGTGACATAAAGCCAATGCGGCATAACGGCAGTGCATTTAGGAGAATTTCATAATCTTATATTTAGGTATAAAGTCGATTTTCTTGTATATACACATTTAGCAATCGATATCAAAATGCTTCAAATCTTTAGTTTAACATATTTAAGTTAATAAACCTTCTTTAACGAACTAAAGGTTACCTAAAGCCATGGCGGCATAACGGCAGTGCATTTAGAAGAATTCCGTAATCCTATATTTAGGTATAAAGTCGATTTTCTTGTATATACACATTTAACAATCGATATCGAAATGCTTCAAATCATTTCTTTTACATATTTAAGTTAATGAACTTTCTTTAACTAACTGAAGTTTACATAAAGCCATAACGGCAGTGCATTTAGAAGAATTCCGTAATCTTATATTTAGGTATAAAGTCAATTTTCTTGTACATACACATTTATCAATCGATATCGAAATTTTTCAAATCATTAGATTAACATATTTAACTTAATTAACTTTCTTTATCTTACTGAAGTCTACATAAAGCCTTAACGGTATAACGGCAGTGCATTTGGAAGAATTCCGTAAACTTATATTTAGGTATAAAGTCAATTTTCTTGTATATACACATTTAGCAATCGATATCGAAATGCTTCAAATCTTTAGTTTAACATATTTGAGTTTATAAACCTTCTTTAACGAACCGAAGTTTACATAAAGCCATGACGGCATAACGGCAGTGCGTTTAGAAAAATTCCGTGATCGTATATTTAGGTATGAAGTCGATTTTCTTGTATATGCACTAGAGTGGGTCAATTTGTATGGAGCAAAAAAAATGCACTAAGCGGTTATCATAATCTTAAACTACGATGAATTCTAAGAAAATTTGCCCAAGAAACCATGGCTCTAAAATCAAAACGGAGCCTCCGGTTTTTAACGAGAAACTTTTCATTTTGTTTTTTTTTTTTCAATAAACGAAATGGAAAATAGTAACAACTACTAGAGCCGAAAACATCAAGCTATGACCGTACAGGTGCTGCTACACCTTCTCAGCAGCGTTTTTTTTGTGATGCATATCAAGTTGATCTTAAGATCTCTATATACTTGCAATTTTGAGAAAGTGCTCTACACAAATTTAAAACGTTCAAAAATGTTATTGAATCTTTTAAGAAAACTAACAGTAGTCGTTATGTCTGGATTTGTTCGAAATGAAATTCCAACAGCTTTAGAAGCTGTATAGATAACGGTCTAATTTTGATGTTTAGATTAATGTTAAAAAAGTTTTTTATGAAATTGGCCATTAAATCATCAATACACAAGAAATGTAAAAGCTCATGGGTTTTGTAATTTTAAGAAATAAAACGTTGTGACCCTTAAAACTAAATTAGATATTTATAAAATAATAGTATTTAGATCGGGTTTTAAAGAGCTTCGGTGATCGGACGAGAACCGATGTATTCAGCGTGGTATGGTCGTTGGCCGCTGTGGTCGGTGTGTGTATATGTTACCTATCCACCCATAAAAATTAAAATAATAATAAATAAAATTCAAACTTTGATAGCTTTACAGTATCATTTTATATCTATATATAAAGCAAAAACTTAACTGTTAAGGGCCAAAAAAAATATAATATACTTCTAAAGTTCAGAATTAATTAGTTTTAAGGTCTTGTTTGCTGTCCATCCTAGATTTTGCGTTTCGACTTGCAACCGTGACTGCCATAACACCATCGCGATTTTTTTCTATAGTTCGACGTGAAACGCTAGTCAGCAGTTGCACAAAGCGCTCGGTTCCTTGAATATGTGGAGGAATTTGTGGATCCGGAAGTGGAGTCAAATTCTATGTATTCGAGCAAATGGTCATAGGGTATGTTTGCAGTGAAGGGCGGCTCCGACAAAATGCTATTGTTATCTAAGTTTATCATCTCAACATAATCAGTGCAGTCAAAATTTATAGTTGGTTTTTTGTAAGCTCTTAATTTTGTTGGGTCGTAAAGTTTTTCACTATAGTACAAAATTTTTTTTAAAGCCCTCTGGCGCACTTCCTTTCTGGCATCAAAAAGCATTGTTAGTAGAACATTTTCTGAATGTGCAAAATATGAGTTATTTTGAACAACATTATTTACAATTTCGCGCAGATTTTGTGGTAAATATTGCGTTGAACAAATATATTTACATAAGAGTGAACTGCCATATACTACCGAGTTGTAATACTTAACATTAAAGTACATAGGTACGTAAACTTTCATGACAAACGTTGCTAAAATTCTTAAATTTTCGGATGGTGAATTTGTTGTGACGTACAATCGCAGAAGTCTACTAGCTTTGGTTAACCAACGAGAGTGAACGATGGGTCCAGGTTTCACGTTGCCTAAATCTTCTGGACAGGAACCGTTATGAATCGCGTTGGCTATCCGATACAAGTACTTAACGTCCATTGAAAGAGTTTTTTCTTGTTCTGACGACAACGAAGGAGGCATATTCCCCAGCAAAAGAAAGTCGGGTACAACCTACAAAAAGAACAAGTTACTTATTTAGAACCAAAAATAGAGATCTTTATTAAAGTACTAATTCATTGCTTACCTGAATCTGTTCACAGGTTTCCATTAATTTTGTCAGAGCTCCACTGTCAGTTCGCGGTCCACTTGTAGTTGATTTTTCTAGCGCGCAAAATAAGTGGCGAAAAGGTAACTCATTAAAATGTAACAAGCAAATAAACCAGTGCAATGGTCTGTCTAACAGTACTTCAAACCGTCGTAGTATGCCGTTTTCCGTGCCAGTATTGCTGACTTCACCATCGCAGCAAATACCAACCAGATCGAAAAGAGCTAAGTTCTTTTTAACAAAGAAGTCATATAGCAGCTTTTGTTTTGTACCAGCGTCCTCAGCATTGAGTGTTAAATGACCCAAGAGTTCGGTTTTAGGTTCTCGCACAACCACGATATGAGATTCTTTAACCACTTTTGGGTGAAGCTTATGATTAACCTTCTCCATTGTCAATGATTCATCTTTTCTGCCATCAAATGAGAATGCCAGCACGCTGGAATCTCTGCATGGTTTTTGAAGCACAGAATCCCTGATTTTTTTCTTTTCTCGCGCTACTTTACATTTGTCCACAATAATAAGTTCCCCATTGTCGTCTTTGAAATCTATATCTTTAAAAAGTGCCGTAGCCAAACACGCAGCAACTCTGTCTGGCACACCAAATCTGTCGCACATCATAGCATAATTGGGGGTATCAAGTCTTTTCGTATACGGGCCGCGCTTAATAACAATTGGCCTTTCTGCATTCGGTGTTTTGAACACAAGATCTTCATCAACGTCCATATCTGATGAGTCAGGCTGGTAAGATGAATATTCAGTAGCTGTTGGAGCCAAATCCAAATCAACAACATCCGCCAGGACCGCTGGAATTGTCAGTTTCCTCGCGGTATGCTGATCAGTCAAAAATTCGTGTAATGGATCAGGCATCAAACCACATGAGCAACAATTTCTTTGTAAATCGCACTTGCATTTTCCAATATAGAATAAGTTGTTCATAGTCTTGATAAATGCGGTGTATTTTTTAGATGTAGACGTGCCTTTTGTTTCTTTAAAATATTTATTCAGCAAGATTTTCAGCTTGTTTATTACGGTTTTCTTCGTCATTATGCCAATATTCAATTTGCTCCAAATTTCAATCAATTTATCCGCCACTTGAGGAGTAAAAGATGCGTACG
The DNA here is from genome assembly GCA_037783105.1 of Bactrocera zonata. Lineage (NCBI taxonomy): Eukaryota > Metazoa > Arthropoda > Insecta > Diptera > Tephritidae > Bactrocera > Bactrocera zonata. Next base: position 69,865 of record JBAWJQ010006411.1, read on the forward strand.
AAAACATTTTATTTCTATTTTTAGACCGACCACTTAAAAAAAAAAAAAATATTTTAAAACATCGCGGCAAGTTGGTAAGTTTAGTTCGTGTAAATCACTTGGCAAACCAAAAGCACTAAAATTTGGATCTGACATATGCTTCAAATATGATTCCGAGAGATTTGATAATGTAATATCTTTAGCACAAGAACTAATTGATATAGGAGATGACTCCATAATTAAAAGACGCTTAAGTTTTGCTTTAAAATGTTAGAATCGCGAAAATCAGAGGCATACACTTCTTTCTTGAGTAAAAACTTCTAATTGTAATATTGTGTCAAAAGAATTTAAAACGATGGTTTCGGAAACAATTGTTTTATTAGTAATTCATCAGCGTTGCTTTGCTTTCTCTGAGAAGTTGATAAAATCATAGCAAACAAATAAAATTAAAAAAAAAAACAAGTGCAAATCAAAGAAACAATCGACAGTGTAACAGAAATTGGAATGATTTGATTTTTTTTTAATAAATGAAAAGGAAAACAGTAAAAACTACTAGAGCCGAAAACATAAAACAGTGACCGTATAGAAAAATACCGTTATATGGGAGGTGGCCGTAGTTTTTGCCCAATTTTAATCATTTTCATAATCTCACCTAACTAGGTACAATCTAAAATGTGTACCAAATTTAACCGAAATCGATAAAGAAGTTCCAGAGATTTACATATGCACTCAAAAGTGGGCGGTGACATGCCAAAATTTTCATATTGTCGAATTTCTGGCTGCAATACAACACCGAATACCAAACTCAAGATGTTTCCCTTCAACAGTTATTAAAATTTCCGATCTTTAGTGTTTTCAAAAATTACCGTTATATGGTAGGTGGGCGTGGTTATTATCCGATTTCGATCATTTTCCAGATATCTCTTAAGTGGGCATTGTGTAATATATATACCAAATTTGAACGAAATCGGTGGGGTGGTTCCAGAGATATGCATACGAACTCATAAGTGGGCAGTGCCACGCCCCCTATAAAAAATTTCTGCACTGTCGAATTTTCTGCTTAAATACAACATCACATACCAAATTTGAGCAAATTAGCTGCGATAGCTACAAAACAAGCAAACAATCGACAGTGGAATAGGAATTGGATTTTTTTTTTTTACAAAATACAATATACGAAATTTTCTCGCTAAAAACCGGAGGCTCGATTTTCATTTTAGACCCATGGTTTCTTGGGCAAATTTTCTTAGAATTCATCGTAGTTTACGATTTTGATAACCGCTTTGTCAAGAAAAAAATTGACCCACTCTAATATGCACATTAAATAATCGATATCGAAATGATTCAAATAATTTCCTTTACATATTGAAGATAATATACTTTCTTATACTTTTTGAAGTTTACATAAAGCCATAACGGTACACCGGCAGTGCATTTGGAAAGATTCCGTAATCTTGTATATAAAGTCGATTTTCTTGTATATACTCAATTCTCAATCGATATCGAAATGCTTCAAATCATAAAATTAACATACTTAACTTAATTAACTTTATTTATCTTTCTGAAGTCTACAAAAAGCTATAACGGTATAACGGCAGTGCATTTGGAAGAATTCCGTAATCTTATATTTAGGTATAAAGTCGATTTTCTTGTATATACACATTTAGCAATCGATATCAAACTGCTTCAAATCATTAGTTTAACATATTTAAGTTAATTAACCCTCTTAAACGTACTGAAGGTGACATAAAGCCAATGTGACATAACGGCAGTGCATTTAGAAGAATACCGTAATCTTATATTTTGGTATAAAGTCGATTTTCTTGTATTTACACATTTAGTAATCGATATCGAAATGCTTCAAACCATTTCTTTTACATATTTAAGGTTATAAACTTTCTTTAACTAACTGAAGTTTACATAAAGCCATAACGGCATAACGGCAGTGCATTTAGAAGAATTCTTTAATCTTATATTTCGGTATAAAGTCCATTTTCTTGCATATACAAATTTAGCAATCGATATCGAAATGCTTCAAATCATTAGTTTAACATATTTAAGTTAATTAACCTCCTTTAACGTACTGAAGGTGACATAAAGCCATGCCATCATAACGGCAGTGCATTTAGAAGAATTCCGTAATCTTATATTTTGGTATAAAGTCGATTTTCTTGTATTTACACATTTAGCAATCGATATCGAAATGCTTCAAATCATTTCTTTTACATATTTAAGTTAATTAACCTTCTTTAACGAACTGAAGTTTACATAAAGCCATAAAGGCATAACGGCAGTGCATTTAGAAGAATACCGTAATCTTATATTTAGGTATAAAGTCGATTTTCTTGTATATACACATTTAGCAATAGATATCGAAATGCTTCAAAGAATTAGTTTAACATATTTAAGTTAACTAGCCTTCTTTAACGTACTGAAGGTGACATAAAGCCAATGCATTTAGAAAAATTCCGTAATCGTATATTAAGTATAAAGTCGATTTTCTTGTATATACATATTTAGCAATTGATATCGAAATGCTTCAAATCATTTCTTTCACATATTTAAGTTAATAAACTTTCTTTAACTTGTTAAAGTTACATAAAGCCTTGGCATCATAACGGCAGTGCATTTAGAAGAATTCCGCAATCTTATATTTCGGTATAGAGTCGATTTTCTTGCATATACACATTTAGCAATCGATATCGAAATGCTTCAAATCATTTCTTTTAAATATTTAAGTTAATAAACCTTCTTTAACGAACTGAAGTTTACATAAAGCCATAACGGCATAACGGCAGTGCCTTTAGAAGAATACCGTAATCTTATATTTAGGTATAAAGTCGATTTTCTTGTATATACACATTTAGCAATCGATATCGAAATGCTTTAAAGCATTAGTTTAACATATTTAGGTTAATTAACCTTCCTTACCTTACTGAAGTTTACATAAAGCCTTAACGGTATAACGGCACTGCCTTTGGAAGAATTCCGTAATCTTATATTTAGGTATAAAGTCGATTTTGATGTATATACACATTTAGCAACCGATATCGAAATGCTTCAAATCATTAGTTTTACATATTTAACCGTTAATCGACCTTTGTATCAAAAATGATACATTTCGATGTTTGTAGTACCGTAACTTGTGGAAAGAAAAAAGTTAGATACCGCCTTCTTTGTGACTTTGTTTATTTTCGCATTGTCGTTGTTTTAAGCCATAATTTGAAAAAATTTTGCAAGTAGGCCATGAGAAATTCAAAAACTTCATAATTTGAGCTATGTATCAATTTTGATACATATAGCATTTCAAACGTTTTTTGCTGCGGTGCACGTCATTTGCGACGCTATTTTTGATATTTGTGTTGTGTTTTATTAGATGAAGTGCTTCTTTTTTGAATATTAAGTTATTTTGTTAAATACTTGTACGCGTTCGAAAATATTGCTCTTCAACGGTTCTTGACGTTTGAAGAAATGGTGAATGAGGTACTGGATGAGAGTGAAGAAGATTAAGATGCTTCCGACCCTGATACTGATATTGAAAGTAGTTCATCTGAAAGCTGTTTATCTGAACCGGATGACATTATTGTCAGTAGTTCAGTTGATGATCCATTGTATATTGCAAAAGATGGTACTACTTGGCGTAGCGAGCCTTACGCCACTGGTCGGTTGGGGAGAGAAAATGTTATCAATTTGCGCCCAGGTTGGTAACAATTGTTTACAAAATTGTTGTAGAATTATGATACTTGGTTTTTAGGTGTAACAAGATTTGCATCATGCCAGGTAAATAATATTCGGGATTCATTTCTGCTACTTTTTCCATCTTCACTATCAAAAATTATAAATTAAAATTCGAACAACTACGGAAAGTATTTACATGGATCCAACCACTTAGAAATTGACGAGGAATTATGTCATGCCTACTTAGGCATATTATTACTGGCCGGTGTGTATAAGTAAGTATTGCAATAGAAGAGCTTTAAAAAAATTTAAATGCTTCTTACTATATATTTATCAGATCCAAAAATAAAACTTTGCATGATTTGTTTGAGGAATACTGTGGACGCCCTATATTTCGGTCAATAATGTCTGAGAGAACATTTTTATATATCTACAAAATCATTCGTTTTGATGATGTACTCACCCGACGTGGCCAAAGAAATGATGACAAATTCGCACCAATCAGAAACCTTTGGGAAAAGTGATCTGAACAGCTTCCTATATTCTACAATCGTAATGATTGCGTTACTGTGGATGAACAATTATTGGGATTTCATGGTCGTTGTAAATTTCGCCAGTATATTCCATCGAAACCCGAGAGATACGGTTTGAAATTTTGGCTACTTGTTGATTCACGCACGTGCTATGTATGGAAAATACAACCATACTTGGGGAAAGGCGTAACCGGAAACACTGAGAGGAATCAAGGAGAACGAGTCGTTCTAGATTTAGTTGATGGGTTGAAAGGACATAATGTCACCATGGACAACTTTTTTTCATCTCACAGCCTTGGCCAAAAATTATTACAAAAGCAAATGACAATGGTTGGAACTATGCGCAAAAATAAAAGGTCTATTCCTCCAAAGCTACTGAATTGCAAGAAAGTTCCACGATATGAATCAACTTTTGCTTTCACTCCTGATACCACTCTCGTTTCGTATATCAGTCATAAGAACAAATGTACAGTTGTTATGAGCACATTGCATCACGCACCTAATATTGAGAATGAGTCGAAAAAGTTGCCCGAAATCATCTCTTTTTATAACTCAACGAAGGGAGGCGTGGACACGGTTGACAAAATGTTGAGTTGTTACTCTTGCAAACGTAAAAATAATCGTTGGACTATGGCGGTATTTTCCAACATAATCGATATTTCTGCTTTGAATTCGTATATTTTGTATAACGATATTTATCCGAATTGGAAGCAAACTCAAAAGCACACAAAACGTAAATGTTTCCTGCATGAGTTAGCAATTTCACTGGCAAAGTCCTATATGGAAAAACGAAAAAAAGGCCCAAGGAACGAGTTATCTTTGGCGCTGCTTTCCAAACTGTCATCCCATAATATTCCTGACACTAGTGATAATGATGCTGGCCCATCAAAAAAACAAAAGAATGATAAGTCTCCGAAAAAAACCGCGCAAAGTGTCAAAAATGCTATAATTCTGGAGAAAATAAAAATAAGTGGACATCGTCATTCTGCTTCTTATGTAAAAAGCCGTGCTGCAATGACAGTCATGCCAAAAATAATATAAATATAGATTGAATTCATAACACATAAACATGTAATTATTTTAATTATATTTGCCTAAAATTTATCAATAAAAGTAAATGAACTAAAACTTTAAAGTAATAACTACTTTTTTCCTATGAACTGTAGTATGTATAGAATTAGATACATAGCTGGAATTATGAAGTATTTTTAAAGCTCGATCTACGGTTAAGTTAATTAATCTTCCTTACCTTACTGAAGTTAACATAAAGCCTTAACGGTATAACGGCAGTGCATTTGGACGAATTCCGTAATCTTATATATAAAGTCGATTTTCTTGTATATACACATTAAGCAATCGATATCAAAATGCTTCAAATCATTAGTTTTACCTACTTAAGTTAGTTAACTTTCTTAATCTTACTGAAGTCTACATAAAGCCTTAACGGTATAACGGCAGCGAGTTTGGAAGGATTCCGTAATCTTATATTTAGGTATAAAGTCGATTTTATTGTATATACACATTTAGTAAACGATATCGAAATGCTTTAAATAACTGGTTTAACATATTTAAGTTAATTAACCTTCTTTAACGTACTCAAGGTGATATAAAGCCATGGCGGTATAACGGCAGTGCATTTGGAAGAATTCCGTATTCTTATATTTAGGTATAAAGTCAATTTTCTTATATATATATATTTAGAAATCGATATCGAAATGCTTCAAATCATTAGTTTAACATATTTAATTTAATAAACCTTCTTTAACGAACTGAAGTTGACATAAAGCCATGGCGGCATAACGGTAGTGCATTCGGAAAAAATTCGTAATCTTATATTTAGGTATATAAACGATTTTCTTGTATATACACATTTAGCAATCGATATCGAAATGCTTCAAATCATAAGTTTAACATATTTAAGTTATTTAACCATCTTTCACGAACTGAAGTTTACATAAAGCCATAACGGCATAACGGCAGTGCCTTTAGAAGAATACCGTAATCTTATATTTAGGTATAAAGTCGATTTTCTTGTATATACACATTTAGCAATCGATATCGAAATGCTTCAAAGCATTAGTTTAACATATTTAGGTTAATTAACCTTCCTTACCTTACTGAAGTTTACATAAAGCCTTAACGGTATAACGGCACTGCCTTTGGAAGAATTCCGTAATCTTATTATTAGGTATAAAGTCGATTTTATTGTATATACACATTTAGTAAACGATATCGAAATGCTTTAAATAACTGGTTTAACATATTTAAGTTAATTAACCTTCTTTAACGTACTCAAGGTGATATAAAGCCATGGCGGTATAACGGCAGTGCATTTGGAAGAATTCCGTATTCTTATATTTAGGTATAAAGTCAATTTTCTTATATATATATATTTAGAAATCGATATCGAAATGCTTCAAAGCATTAGTTTAACATAATTAAGTTAACTAACCTTCTTTAACGTACTGAAGGTGACATAAAGCCAATGCGGCATAACGCATTTAGAAGAATTCCGTAATCTTATATTTAGGTATAAAGTCGATTTTCTTGTATATGCACATTTAGCAATCGATATCGAAATGCTTCAAATCATTAGTTTAACATATTTGAGTTTATAAACCTTCTTTAACGAACTGAAGTTTACATAAAGCCATGACGGCATAACGGCAGTGCATTTAAAAAAATTCCGTGATCGTATATTTAGGTATAAAGTCGATTTTCTTGTATATACACATTTAGCAATCGATATCGAAATGCTTCAAAGCATTAGTTTAACATAATTAAGTTAACTAACCTTCTTTAACGTACTGAAGGTGACATAAAGCCAATGCGGCATAACGGCAGTGCCTTTAGAAGAATACCGTAATCTTATATTTAGGTATAAAGTCGATTTTCTTGTATATACACATTTAGCAATCGATATCGAAATGCTTTAAAGCATTAGTTTAACATATTTAGGTTAATTAACCTTCCTTACCTTACTGAAGTTTACATAAAGCCTTAACGGTGTAACGGCACTGCCTTTGGAAGAATTCCGTAATCTTATATTTAGGTATAAAGTCGATTTTGATGTATATACACATTTAACAACCGATATCGAAATGCTTCAAATCATTAGTTTTACATATTTAACCGTTAATCGACCTTTGTATCAAAAATGATACATTTCGATGTTTGTAGTACCGTAACTTGTGGAAAGAAAAAAGTTAGATACCGCCTTCTTTGTGACTTTGTTTATTTTCGCATTGTCGTTATTTTAAGCCATAATTTGAAAAAATTTTGCAAGTAGGCCATGAGAAATTCAAAAACTTCATAATTCGAGCTATGTATCAATTTTGATACATATAGCATTTCAAACGTTTTTTGCTGCTGTGCACGTCATTTGCGACGCTATTTTTGATATTTGTGTTGTGTTTTATTAGATGAAGTGCTTCTTTTTTGAATATTAAGTTATTTTGTTAAATACTTGTACGCGTTCGAAAAAATGGCTCGTCAACGGTTCTTGACGTTTGAAGAAATGGTGAATGAGGTACTGGATGAGAGTGAAGAAGATTAAGATGCTTCCGACCCTGATACTGATATTGAAAGTAGTTCATCTGAAAGCTGTTTATCTGAACCGGATGACATTATTGTCAGTAGTTCAGTTGATGATCCATTGTATATTGCAAAAGATGGTACTACTTGGCGTAGCGAGCCTTACGCCACTGGTCGGTTGGGGAGAGAAAATGTTATCAATTTGCGCCCAGGTTGGTAACAATTGTTTACAAAATTGTTGTAGAATTATGATACTTGGTTTTTAGGTGTAACAAGATTTGCATCATGCCGGGTAAATAATATTCGGGATTCATTTCTGCTACTTTTTCCATCTTCACTATCAAAAATTATAAATTAAAATTCGAACAACTACGGAAAGTATTTACATGGATCCAACCACCTAGAAATTGACGAGGAATTATTTCATGCCTACTTAGGCATATTATTACTGGCCGGTGTGTATAAGTAAGTATTGCAATGGAAGAGCTTTAAAAAAATTTAAATGCTTCTTACTATATATTTATCAGATCCAAAAATAAAACTTTGCATGATTTGTTTGAGGAATACTGTGGACGCCCTATATTTCGGTCAATAATGTCTGAGAGAACATTTTTATATATCTACAAAATCATTCGTTTTGATGATGTGCTCACCCGACGTGGCCAAAGAAATGATGACAAATTCGCACCAATCAGAAACCTTTGGGAAAAGTGATCTGAACAGCTTCCTATATTCTACAATCGTAATGATTGCGTTACTGTGGATGAACAATTATTGAGATTTCATGGTCGTTGTAAATTTCGCCAGTATATTCCATCGAAACCCGAGAGATACGGTTTGAAATTTTGGCTACTTGTTGATTCACGCACGTGCTATGTATGGAAAATACAACCATACTTGGGGAAAGGCGTAACCGGTAACACTGAGAGGAATCAAGGAAAACGAGTCGTTCTAGATTTAGTTGATGGGTTGAAAGGACATAATGTCACCATGGAAAACTTTTTTTCATCTCACAGCCTTGGCCTAAAATTATTACAAAAGCAAATGACAATGGTTGGAACTATGCGCAAAAATAAAAGGTCTATTCCTCCAAAGCTACTGAATTGCAAGAAAGTTCCACGATATGAATCAACTTTTGCTTTCACTCCTGATACCACTCTCGTTTCGTATATCAGTCATAAGAACAAATGTACAGTTGTTATGAGCACATTGCATCACGCACCTAATATTGAGAATGAGTCGAAAAAGTTGCCCGAAATCATCTCTTTTTATAACTCAACGAAGGGAGGCGTGGACACGGTTGACAAAATGTTGAGTTGTTACTCTTGCAAACGTAAAAATAATCGTTGGACTATGGCGGTATTTTCCAACATAATCGATATTTCTGCTTTGAATTCGTATATTTTGTATAACGATATTTATCCGAATTGGAAGCAAACTCAAAAGCACACAAAACGTAAATGTTTCCTGCATGAGTTAGCAATTTCACTGGCAAAGTCCTATATGGAAAAACGAAAAAAAGGCCCAAGGAACGAGTTATCTTTGGCGCTGCTTTCCAAACTGTCATCACATAATATTCCTGACACTAGTGATAATAATGCTGGCCCATCAAAAAAACAAAAGAATGATAAGTCTCCGAAAAAAACCGCGCAAGGTGTCAAAAATGCTATCATTCTGGAGAAAATAAAAATAAGTGGACTTCGTCATTCTGCTTCTTATGTAAAAAGCCGTGCTGCAACGACAGACATGCCAAAAATATTATAAATATAGATTGAATTCATAACACATAAACATGTAATTATTTTAATTATATTTGCCTAAAATTTATCAATAAAAGTAAATGAATTAAAATTTTAAAGTAATAACTACTTTTTTCCTATGAACTGTAGTATGTATAGAAATAGATACATAGCTGGAATTATGAAGTATTTTTAAAGCTCGATCCTTACTGAAGTTAACATAAAGCCTTAACGGTATAACGGCAGTGCATTTGGACGAATTTCGTAATCTTATATATAAAGTCGATTTTCTTGTATATACACATTAAGCAATCGATATCAAAATGCTGCAAATCATCAGTTTTACATATTTAAGTTAATTAACCTTGTTTATCTTACTGAAGTCTACATTAAGCCTTAACGGTATAACGGCAGTGCATTTGGAAGAATTCCGTAATCTTATACACAAAGTCGATATTCTTGTATATACACATTAAGCAATCGATATCAAAATACTTCAAATCATTAGTTTTACATACTTAAGTTAGTTAACTTTCTTAATCTTACTGAAGTCTACATAAAGCCTTAACGGTATAACGGCAGCGCGTTTGGAAGGATTCCGTAATCTTATATTTAGGTATAAAGTCGATTTTATTGTATATACATACACATTTAGCAAACGATATCGAAATGCTTCAAATAACTGGTTTAACATATTTGAGTTAATTAACCTTCTTTAACGTACTCAAGGTGATATAAAGCCATGGCGGTATAACGGCAGTGCATTTGGAAGAATTCCGTATTCTTATATTTAGGTATAAAGTCAATTTTCTTATATATATATATTTAGCAATCGATATCGAAATGCTTCAAATCATTAGTTTAACATATTTAATTTAATAAACCTTCTTTAACGAACTGAAGGTGACATAAAGCCACGGCGGCATAACGGTAGTGCATTCGGAAAAAGTTCGTAATCTTATATTTAGGTATATAAACGATTTTCTTGTATATACACATTTAGCAATCGATATCGAAATGCTTCAAATCATAAGTTTAACATATTTAGGTTAATTAACCTTCTTTAACGAACTGAAGTTTACATAAAGCCATGACGGCATAACGGCAGTGCATTTAGAAAAATTCCGTGATCGTATATTAAGTATAATGTCGATTTTCTTGTATTTACACATTTAGCAATCGATATCGAAATGCTCCAAATCATTTCTTTTACATATTTAAGTTAATAAACTTTCTTTAACTTATTAAAGTTACATAAAGCCAAAACGGCATAACGGCAGTGCATTTGGAGGAATTCCGTAATCTTATATTTAGGTATAAAGTCGATTTTCTCTTATATACACATTTAGCAATCGATATCGAAATGCTTCAAATCATTAGTTTAACATATTTAAGTTAATAATCCTTCTTTAACGCACTCAAACTAACATAAAGCCATGGCGGCATAACGGCAGTGCATTTGGAAGAATTCCATAATCTTATATTAAGGTATAAAGTCGATTTTCTTGTTTATAGACATTAAGCAATCGATATCGAAATGCTTCAAATTATTAGTTTAACATATTTAAGTTAATAAACCTTCTTTAGCGAACTGAAGTTGACATAAAGTCATGGCGGATAAACGGCAGTGCATTTAGAAGAATTCCGTTTTTTTATGTTTAGTTATAAAGTCGGTTTTCGTGTATTTACGCGTTAAACAGTCGATATCGGAATTCCTCAAATCATTAGTTTAACATATTTAAGTTAATATACCTTCTTTAACGAACTGAAGTTGACATAAAGCTTTGGCGACATAACGGCAGTGCATTTGGAAGAATTCCGGAACCTTAGACTTAGCTATAAAGTCGATTTTCTTGTATAAACACATTTAGCAATCGATATCGAAATGCTTCAAATCACTAGTTTAACATATTTAAGTTAATTAACCTTCTTCAAAGCACTGAAGCTAACATAAAGCGAAACCGTCATAACGGCTGTGCATAGTATTCCGTAATCTTTTATTTAGGTATAAATTCAATTTTCTTGTATATAAACATTTAGCAATCGATATAGAAATGCTTCAAATCATTAGTTTAACATATTTAAATTAATAAAACTTCTCTAACGAACTGAAGTTGATATAAAGCCATGGCGGCAAAACGGCAGTGCATTTAGAAGAATTCCGTAATTTAATGTTTAGTTATAAAGTCGGTTTTCTTGTATTTACGCATTAAACGATCGATATAGAAATGCTTCAAATCACTAGTTTAACATATTTAAGTTAATTAATCTTCTTTAGCGTACTGAAGGTGACATAAAGCCATGGCGTGATAAAGGCAGTGCATTCGGAAGAATTCTGTAATCTTATATTTAGGTATAAAGTCGATCTCCTTGTATATACAAATTTAGCAATCGATATCGAAATTCTTCAAATCGTTAGTTTGACATATTTAAGTTAATTAACCTTCTTTATCTTACTGAAGTTTACATAAAGCCATAACGGCATAACGGCAGTGCATTTGGAAGAATTCCGTAACCTTATACTTAGGTATAAAGTTGATTTTCTTGTATATACACATTAAGCAATCGATATTTAAGTTAATTAACCATCTTTAACGCACTGAAGTTAACACAAAGCCATGGCGGCATAACGGCAGTACATTTGGAAGAATTCCGTAATCTTATATTTAGGTATAAAGTCAATTTTCTTGTATATACACATTTAGCAATCGATATCGAAATGCTTCACATCATTAGTTTAACATATTTAAGTTAATTAACCTTCTTTGACGAACAGAAGTTTACATAAAGCCATGGCGGCATAACGGCAGTGCATTTAGAAGAATTCGGTATCTTAGATTTAGCTATAAAGTCGATTTCCTTGTATTTACGCAATAAGCAATCGATATCGGAATTCCTCAAATCATTAGTTTAACATATTTAAGTTAATATACCTTCTTTAACGAACTGAAGTTAATAAAAGCCATGGCGGCGTAACGGCAGTGCACTTTGAAGAATTCTGTGATCTTTTATTTATGTATTAAGTCGATTTTCTTGTATATACACATTTAGTAATCGATACCGAAATGCTTCAAATCATTAGTTTAACATATTTTAGTTAATAAACCTTCTTAAACGATTTGAAGTTGACATAAAGCCATGGCGGCATAACGGCAGTGCATTTAGAAGAATTCCGTAATCTTATGTTTAAGTATAAAGTCGGTTTTCTTGAATACACCAATTAGACAATCGATATCGGAATTCCTCAAATCATTAGTTTAACATATTTAAGTTTATTAACCTTCTTTATCTTACTAAAGTTTACATAAAGCCATAACGGTAGTGCATTTAGAAGAATTCCGTAATCTTGGATTTAGCTATAAAGTCGATTTCCTTGTATATACAAGCAATCAATATCGGAATTCCTCAAATCATAAGTTTAACATATTTAAGTTAATAAACACAGCTGATAGCCTTTGAAGCTAGCGCTGCATGCCTTAGGTTATACATATAGTATTAACTTGGTATAAGCTTTTATAAATAAAAAAAAAAAAAAAAAAAAAGTTAATAAACCTTTTTTAACGAACTGAAGTTTACGTAAAGCCTTAACAGTTTAACGGCAGTGCATTTGGAAGAATTCCGCAATTTTATAGTTAGGTATAAAGTCCATTTTTTTGTATATACTCATTTAGCAATCGAAATCGAAATGCTTCAAATCATTCGTTTAACATATTTAAGTTAATAAACCTTCTCTAACGAACTGAAGTTGACATTGGCTTAATGCATTTAGAAGAATTCCGTATAATTAAACTAAGCTATAAAGTTGATTTTCTTGTATATACACATTTAGCAATCGATATTGAAATGCTTCAAATCACTAGTTTAACATATTTAAGTTAATTAACCTTCTTCAACGCACTGAAGTTAACATAAAGCCAAAACCTCATAACGGCAGTGCAGTTGGAAGTATTCTATAATCTTATATTTAGGTATAAATTTGATTTTCTTGTATATACTTATTTACCAATCGATATCGAAATGCTTCAAATCATTAGTTTAACATATTTAAGTTAATAAACCTTCTTTAGCGAACTGAAGTTGACATGAAGTCATGGCGGATAAACGGCAGTGCATTTAGAAGAATTCCGTAATTTTATGTTTAGTTATAAAGTCGGTTTTCTTGTATTTACGCATTAAACAATCGATATAGAAATGCTTCAAATCACTAGTTAACCATATTTAAGTTAATTAATCTTCTTTAGCGTACTGAAGGTGACATAAAACCATGGCGTGATAAAGGCAGTGCATTTGGAAGAATTCTGTAATCTTATATTTAGGTATAAAGTCGATCTCCTTGTATATACAAATTGAGCAATCGATATCGAAATTCTTCAAATCATTAGTTTGACATATTTAAGTTAATTAACCTTCTTTATCTTACTGAAGTTTACATAAAGCCATAACGGCATAACGGCAGTGCATTTGGAAGAATTCCGTAATTTTATATTTAGAAGTAAGGTCGATTTTTATGTATATACACATTTAGCAATCGATATTGAACTTCTTTAAATCATTAGTTTAACATATTTAAGTTAATTAACCTTCTTTATCTTACTGAAGTTTACATAAAGCCATAACGGCATAACGGCAGTGCATTTGGAAGAATTCCGTAACCTTATATTTAGGTATAAAGTTGATTTTCTTGTATATGCACATTAAGCAATCGATATCAAAATGCTTCAATTCATTACTTTAACATATTTAAATTAATAAACCTTCTTAAACGATTCGAAGTTGACATAAAGCCATGGCGGCAAAACGGCAGTGCATTTAGAAGAATTCCGTAATCTTGTATCTTTTATATAAATAAAAATGAATCGCCAAAATGTATGTACGTTCATAACTTTCATACGATGCAGGAAGTACTCCCAGGATGCGATTACATATAGTAGGTGCTGAATTATGGACCGCGATAGCTACTCAGCGATCGTCACGATGTCACAACACGACTTTTCAACCAACAGTTACGATGTTTGATGGACTTTACCTTGAATCAGTGTGCTGTTAGATGCTGGATGTACTCTGTTGAGGGGCAAAAAAGAGGTTTGCCGCTTCGCTACATTAGATTAAATTGATGCAATCATTTTTGCGGAAATTCCTGACCTAGAGATAGATCCAAAATTATACGAAGTGGTAAAAACCAATATGGTTCATGAACATTGCGATCACCACAATCCTTCCTCGGTTTGTATGTCTGGCAATAATTGCAGGAAACACTATCCACTTGCATTTCTTTAGGAAGCGCAAACTGGAAATGATGGATATCCACTGTGATGTCGGCGTCGCTCACCAGACAACAATGGCAGAACATTTAGCACTCAAATTAGAGGAGTGAATATCGAAGTTGACAACACAAGGATCGTACTATATTCGCCACTGTTGTCTAATTCACATTCAAAACTTGAGTATTACAGTTTGGTGAAATCACTGAAATACGTTTGCAAATACATCACCAAAGAAAGCAACATTGCGATGATTGGCCTTGAATGAGATGAGATCAGTAAGTATCAATTGGGTCGATACGTGAACTGAAATAAAGCGCTTTGTAGGATATTTACTTTTGCATTTCAAGAAAGTTTTCCGACTATGGTGCGCCTCGCGGTTCAACTTCATGTAAGTCATTGCGTACTGTGAATGGTAGAGTGTTTGCAAGCCAGCAAGTACAATTACTGGAACATGATAATAACTGGAATCAAATGATGGACGATGCGATAGCTACTCCGCATGCCACTGAAGTTCGCATACTTTTCGCGAAGATCATTTCGACATATCCTCCATCAAATTCGCGTCAATTACGGGATACGAAAAAATGACATTGTCGATGACATTTTACATTGTATTCGCTAGTGATTGGAAATGGGCAAATTTCGATTGATACTTCCATTGGTTTGATATAAATTTATCCTGCCTATTTTCAATTCACTTCAACGAAAGAAGAACTTATCACGTTTATCCCAACAATGGCAAATTGTCATAACTGCGATTGCTTGAGAGCCCGCGCAATTTTAGTTGCCAAAAATACCGATGTTAATGACTTAAAGTGGAAGATTCAAAGTCAAAAACAGAAGGGTTTGCGCTCATACAAATCGATCGATCGTCTTGATAATGAAGACAAAGCCGTAAATTATCCAGTGGAATTTCTAAATTCTTTTGGATAGGCTTGGTATGCCGCAGCATAATTTGCATCTCAAAGTTAGATCTGTCATTAGAATGTTTCACAATCTTCATTTATTTACCGAAACTGTGTAAAGAACCCCAATAATTGTGACGCAGTTACCGAATATAAGGGGACAGTAATTTCATTTCAAACATATTCCGTTTCCAGAAAAAATTGCATTTGTGATGCCAATCCACAGGACAAAAGGATAGACAGATAGAAGTGTGGCATAAATCTTGAAAAGCCATGTTTTTCGCACGACCAGATTTATCGTTCATTTGCTGCAAGACCGGCACAAAACAAAAAACGTGATTTTTGAATTAATGCTGCAAAATTGTTCGTTATATCATACTTCATGTTGAGTTAAAAATTTATATGAATACCTCTTATATGCTCCGCTTGAGAAGAGAATATATTTCCTGTTTTCCGTGTAAGGTTATAGTGAGTTGAAAACTTTAAACGCGTTTTCTGGCAAATCGATTTTTTTGACTTATGCCGATCTTGCAGCAAATGAGCGATATGTGGTGTGTTCACGAGTTGGAAACCCATTCTCTCTGTATATTTACGCACCAGAACAGAAAACAAAAAAAATTTTGTATCAAGCTGCGCTACTTTAAAAAAAAATATTAATGATTTTCAACACAATATAAATTCAACTCTTTTTTATTTCAAAACACATAAATTCACGCAGGGCAACGGCTGCGGGGTCAGCTAGTTTAGGTATAAAGTCGGTTTTCTTGAATATACCCATTAAGCAATCGATATCGGAATTCCTCAAATCATTAGTTTAACATATATAAGTTAATATACCTTCTTTAATGAACTGAAGTTGACATAAAGCCATGGCGGCATAACGGCAGTGCATTTAGAAGAATTCCGTAAACTTATGTTTAGATATGAAGTCGGTCTTCTTGAATATACCAATTAAGCAATCGATATCGGAATTCCTCAAATAATTAGTTTAACATATTTAAGTTTATAAACCTTCTTCATCTTACTAAAGTTTACATAAAGCCATAACGGCAGTGCATTTAGAAGAATTCCGTATACTTAGATTTAGCTATAAAGTCGATTTCCTTGTATATACAAATTAAGCAATAAATATCGGAATTCCTCAAATCATTAATTTAACATATTTAAGTTAATAAACCTTTTTTAATGAACTTAAGTTAACATAAAGCCTTAACGGTATAACGGCAGTGCATTTGGAAGAATTCCGCAACTTTATAGTTAGGTATAAAGTCGATTTTTTTCTATTTACACATTTAGTAATCTATATCGAAAAGCTTCAAATCATTAATTTAACATATTTAAGTTAATATACTTTCTTTAACGAACTGAAGTTGACATAAAGCCTTGGCGACATAAAGGCAGTGCATTTAGAAGAATTCCGTATACCTAGACTTAGCTATAAAGTCGATTTTCTTGTATATACACATTAAGCAATCGATATTCGAATGCTTCAAATCACTAGTTTAACATATATAAGTTAATTAACCTTCTTCAACGCACTGAAGTTAACACAAAGCCAAAACGTCATAACGGCAGTGCATTTGGAAGTATTCCGAAATCTTAAATTTAGGTATAAATTCGATTTTCTTGTATATACACATTTAGCAATCGATATCGAAATGTTTCAAATCATAAGTTTAACACATTTAAATTAATAAATCTTCTTTAACGAACTGAAGTTGACATAAAGCCCTGGCGACATTACGGCAGTGCATTTAGAAGAATTCCGTAACATTAGACTTAGCTATAAAGTCGATTTTCTTATATATACACATTTAGCAATCGATACCGAAATGCTTCAAATCACTAGTTTAACATATTTAAGTTAATTATCCTTCTTCAAACGTCATAACGGCAGTGCATTTGAAAGTATTTCGTAATCTTATATTTAGGTATAAATCCGATTTTCTTGTATATTCACATTTAGCAATCGATATAGAAATGCTTCAAATCATTAGTTTAACATATTTAAGTTAATAAACCTTCTTTAACGAACTGAAGTTGACATAAAGCCATGGCGGCAAAACGGCAGTGCATTTGGAAAAATTCCGTAAGCTTATATTTAGGTATAAAGTCGATTTTGTTGTATATACACATTAAGAAATCGATATCGAAATGCTTCAAATCATTAGGTTAACATATTTAAGTTAATTAACTTTCTTTGCCTTACTGAAGTTTACATAAAGCCATAACGGTATACCGGCGGTGCATTAAGAAGGGTTCCGTAACCTTATATATAAAGTCGATTTTCTTGTATATACACATTAAGCAATCGATATCGAAATGCTTCAAATCATTGGATTAACATATTTAAGTTAATCAACTTTCTTTATCTTACTGAAGTCTACATTAAGCCTTAACGGTATAACGGCAGTGCATTTAGGAGAATTGCGTAAACATATATTTAGGTACAAAGTCGAGTTTTTCTATATACATATTTAGCAATCGATATCGAAATGCTTCATATCATTAAGTTAACATATTTAAGTTAATTAACTTTCTTTGCCTTACTGAAGTTTACATAAAGCCATAACGGTATACCGGCGGGGCATTAAGAAGAGTTCCGTAATCTTATATATAAAGTCGATTTTCTTGTATATACACATTAAGCAACCGATATCGAAATGCTTCAAATCATTAGATTAACATATTTAAATTAATCAACTTTCTTTATCTTACTGAAGTCTACATAAAGCTTTAACGGTATAACGACAGTGCATTAAGAAGAATTCCGTAATCTTATATTTAGGTATAAAGTAGATTTTCTTGTATATACCCATTTAGCAATCGATATCGAAATTCTTCAAATTGCTAGTTTAACATATTTAAGTCAATTATTATTCTTTAGCGTACTCAAGTTTACATAAAGCCATAACGGCATAACGGCAGTGCATTTGGAAGAATTCCGTAGACTTATATTTGGGTATAAAGTCGATCTCCTTGTATATACAAATTAAGCAATCGATATCGAAATTCCTCAAATCATTTGTTTAACATATTTAAGTTAATTAATCTTCTTTATCTTACTGAAGTTTACATAAAGCCATAACGGCATAACGGCAGTGCATTTGGAAGAATTCCGTAATTTTATATTTAGGTATAAAGTCGATTTTTGTGTATATACACATTTAGCAATCGATATCGAAATGATACAAATCACTAGTTTATCATATTTAAGTTAATTAACCTTCTTTAACTTACTAAAGGTGACATAAAGCCATGGCGGTATAACGGCAGTGCATTTGGAAGAATTCCGTTATCTTATATTTATGTATAAAGTCGATTTTCTTGTACATACACATTAAGCAATCGATATCGAAATGCTTCAAATCATTACTTTAACATATTTAAGTTAATAAACCTTCTTTAACGATTTGAAGTTAACATAAAGCCATGGCGGCAAAACGGCGGTGCATTTAGAAGAATTTCATAACCTTAGACTTAGCTATAAAGTCGATTTTCTTGTATATACACATTTAGCAATCGATACCGAAATGCTTCAAATCACTAGTTTAACATATTTAAGTTAATTAACCTTTTTTAACTTACTAAAGGTGACATAAAGCCATGGCGGTATAACGGCAGTGCATTTGGAAGAATTCCGTAATCTTATATTTATGTATAAAGTCGATTTTCTTGTACATAAACATTAAGCAATCGATATCGAAATGCTTCAAAGCAATACTTTAATATATTTAAGTTAATAAACCTTCTTTAACGATTTGAAGTTAACATAAAGCCATGGCGGCAAAACGGCGGTGCATTTAGAAGAATTCCGCAATCTTATGTTTAGGTATAAAGTCGATTTTTGTGTATATACACATTTAGCAATCGATATCGAAATGCTTCAAATCATTAGATTAACATATTTAAATTAATCAACTTTCTTTATCTTACTGAAGTCTACATAAAGCTTTAACGGTATAACGGCAGTGCATTAAGAAGAATTCCGTAATTTTATATTTAGGTATAAAGTCGATTTTTGTGTATATACACATTTAGCAATCGATATCGAAATGATTCAAATCACTAGTTTAACATATTTAAGTTAATTAACCTTCTTTAACTAACTAAAGGTGACATAAAGCCATGGCGGTATAACGGCAATGCATTTGGAAGAATTCCGTAATCTTATATTTATGTATAAAGTCGATTTTCTTGTATATACACATTAAGCAATTGATATCGAAATGCTTCAAATCATTACTTTAACATATTTAAGATAAACCCTCTTTAACGATTTGAAGTTAACATAAAGCCATGGCGGTATAACGGCAGTGCATTTGGAAGAATTCCGTAATCTTATATTTATGTATAAGGTCGATTTTCTTGTACATACACATTAAGCAATCGATATCGAAATGCTTCAAATCATTACTTTAACATATTTGAGTTAATAAACCTTCTTTAACGATTTGAAGTTAACATAAAGCCATGGCGGTAAAACGGCGGTGCATTTAGAAGAATTCCGTAATCTTATGTTTAGATATGAAGTCGGTCTTCTTGAACATACCAATTAAGCAATCGATATCGGAATTCCTCAAATATTAGTTAAACATATTTAAGTTTAAAAACCTTCTTCATCTTACTAAAGTTTACATAAAGCCATAACGGCAGTGCATTTAGAAGAATTCCGTAATCTTAGATTTAGCTATAAAGTCGATTTTCTTGTATATACAAATTAAGCAATAAATATCGGAATTCCTCAAATCATTAATTTAACATATTTAGGTTAATAAACCTTTTTTAACGAACTTAAGTAAACATAAAGCCTTAACGGTATAATGGCAGTGCATTTGGAAGAATTCCGCAACTATATAGTTAGTTATAAAGTCGATTTTTTTCTATTTACACATTAAGTAATCTATATCGAAATGTTTCAAATCATTAGTTTAACATATTTAAGTTAATAAACCTTCTTTAACGAACTGAAGTTGACATAAAGCCCTGCGACATTACGGCAGTGCATTTAGAAGAATTCCGTAACCTTAGACTTAGCTATAAAGTCGATTTTCTTGTATATACACATTTAGCAATCGATACCGAAATGCTTCAAATCACTAGTTTAACATATTTAAGTTAATTAACCTTCTTCAACCCACAGAAGTTAACACAAAGCCAAAACGTCATAACGGCAGTGCATTTGGAAGTATTCCGAAATCTTATATTTAGGTATAAATTCGATTTTCTTGTATATACACATTTAGCAATCGATATCGAAATGTTTAAATCATTAGTTTAACATATTTAAGTTAATAAACCTTTTTTAACGAACTGAAGTTGACATAAAGCCCTGGCGACATTACGGCAGTGCATTTAGAAGAATTCCGTAACCTTAGACTTAGCTATAAAGTCGATTTTCTTGTATATACACATTTAGCAATCGATACCGAAATGCTTCAAATCACTAGTTAAACATATTTAAGTTAATTAACCTTCTTCAACGCACTGACGTTAACATAAAGCCAAAACGTCATAACGGCAGTGCATTTGAAAGTATTTCGTAATCTTATATTTAGGTATAAATCCGATTTTCTTGTATATACACATTTAGCAATCGATATAGAAATGCTTCGAATCATTAGTTTAACATATTTAAGTTAATAAACCTTCTTTAACGATTTGAAGTTAACATTAAGCCATGGCGGCAAAACTGCGGTGCATTTAGAAGAATTCCGTAATCTTATGTTTAGGTATAAAGTCGATTTTCTTGTATATGCACATTAAGCGATCGATATCGAAATGCTTCAAATCATTAGTTGAACATATTTTAAATAATAAGCTTTCTTTAACGAACTGAAGTTGAAATTAAGCCTTGGCGGGATAAAGGCAGTGCATTTAGAAGAATTCCGTAATCTTATGTTTAGGTATAAAGTCGATTTTCTTGTATATGCACATTAAGCGATCGATATCGAAATGCTTCAAATCATTAGTTGAACATATTTAAAATAATAAGCTTTCTTTAACGAACTGAAGTTGAAATTAAGCGTTGGCGGGATAAAGGCAGTGCATTTAGAAGAATTCCGTAATCTTATATTTATGAATAAAGTCGATTTTTGTGTATATACACATTTAGCAATCGATATCGAAATGCTTCAAATCGCTAGTTTAACATATTTAAGTTAATTAATATTCTTCAGCGTACTGAAGGTGACATAAAGCCATGGCGGCATAACGGCAGTGCATTTGGAAGAATTCCGTAATCTTATATTTAGGTATAAAGTCGATCTCCTTGTATATACAAATTAAGCAATCGATATCGAAATTCTTCAAATCATTAGTTTAACATATTTAAGTTAATTAATCTTCTTTATCTTACTGAAGTTTACATAAAGCCATAACGGCATAACGGCAGTGCATTTGGAAGAATTCCGTAATTTTATATATAGGTATAAAGTCGATTTTTGTATATAAACATTTAGCAATCGATATCGAAATGCTTCAAATCACTAGTTTAACATATTTAAGTTAATTACCCTTCTTTAACGTACTAAAGGTGACATAAAGCCATGGCGGTATAACGGCAGTGCATTTGGAGAAACTCCGTTATCTTATATTTATGTATAAAGTTGATTTTCTTGTATATACACATTTAGCAATTGATATCGAAATGCTTCAAATCATTAGTTTAACATATTTAATTTTCTATTATTTTTTTGTTTTTTCTTTAACGCACTGAGGTTAACATAAAGACATGGCGGCATATCGGCAGTGCATTAAGAAAAATTCCGTAATCTTATATTTCGGTATAAAGTCGATTTTCTTGCATATGCGCATTTAGCTTTCGTTATCGGAATGCCTTAGATCATTAGTTTAACATATTTTAGTTAATTAACCTTCTTTAACGCACTGAAGTTAACATAAAGCCAATGCGGTATAACGACAGTGCATTAAGAAGAATTCCGTAATCTTATGCTATGTTCGGACCGACAGCGAAAACATGTTTTCGTGGGAAAAAGTGGATTTCGCACGAAAACTTGTGTTTTCGTCCATGTAAAATCTCTCAAACGAAAACACAGTTTTCGCTGAAAACTGCTTGAAAACTTACATTCCACTCATAATAATCGGTGCCTGCTCTAGTTTAATCGATTTTTTTGGAAGACATATTTTGCCGGCCCTAAATTGTCACTAGATATTTGTTTACATTCCATATACAAATACAGCTGCTCACTGTTAAGGGGATTCTCTTGTTCTTGCAAAACCCTTGCACGGTGCACCATTTGCAGAATTTTCTTGTTGGTGCAAAGGCACAACAAACACACGCAAAAATTTATTTGCAATGGCTGTAAAATATGTCAGACCAAAACCCATGTTTATTTTCGTGCCGTCATATATCACTAGATTTGCAATGGGTGCAGTCTTGGCCTTGCATATTTTGGTATTGGATTTTTGCATTTTGTGTCATCATGATAGAGTAAGAGAATCCCCGTATTGACAGTTGTCAGGTAAAACTCAGCGAAAACACAAATTGTCGGTCCGAACGACTTACGTTCCACAACATACAAATGTGTTTTCAAAAAGTTTTCAATGTCGGTCCGAACATAGTATTATATTTAGGTATAAAGACGATTTTCTTGTATATACACATTTAGCAATCGATATCGAAATGCTTCAAATCATAAGTTTAACATATTTAAGTTAATTAACCTTCTTTAATGTACTGAAGGTGACATAGAGCCATGGCGGCATAACGGCAGTGCATTTAGAAGAATTCTGTATTCTTATATTTATGTATAAAGTCGATTTTCCTGTATATACACATTAAGCAATCGATATCGAAATGCTTCAAGTCATTAGTTTAACATATTTAAGTTAATTAACCTTCTTTAACGAGCTGAAGGTTACATAAAGCCATGGCGGCATAACTGCAGTGCATTTAGAAGAATTCCGAAATCTTTTATTTAGGTATAAATCGATTTTCTTGTATATACACATTAAGCAATCGATATCGAAATGCTTCAAATCATTAGTTTAACATATTTAAGTTAACTAACCTTCTTTAACGTACTGAAGGTGACACAAAGCCAATGCGGCATAACGGCAGTGCATTTAGAAGAATTCCGTAATCTTATATTTAGGTATAAAGTCGATTTTCTTGTATATACACATTTAGCAATCGATATCGAAATGCTTCAAATCATTAGTTTAACAAATTTAAGTTAATTGACTTTCTTTAACGAACTGAAGTTGACATATAGCCAATGCGGCATAACGGCAGTGCATTTAGAAGAATTTCGTAATCTTATATTTAGGTATAAAGTCGATTTTCTTGTATATACACATTTAGCGATTGATATCGAAATGCTTAAAATCATTAGTTTAACATACTGAAGTTAATTAACCTTCGTTTACGTACTGAAGGTGACATAAAGCCAATGGGGCGTAACGGCAGTGCATTTAGAAGAATTTCTTAATCTTATGTTTAGGTATAAAGTCGATTTTCTTGTATATACACATTTAGCAATCGATATCGAAATGCTTCAAATCATTAGTTTAACATATTTAAGTTAAATAAGCTTCTTAAACGAACTGAAGGTTACATAAAGCCATGGCGGCATAACGGCAGTGCATTTAGAAGAATTTCGTAATCCTATATTTAGGTATAAAGTCGATTTTCTTGTATATACACATTTTGCAATCGATATCGAAATGCTTCATATCATAAGTTTGACATATTTAAGTTAATTAACCTTCTTTAACGTACTGAAGGTGACATAAAGCCAATGCGGTAAAACGGCATTGCATTTAGAAGAATTCCGTAATCTTACATTTAGGTATAAAGTCAATTTTCTTGTATATACCCATTAAGCAATCGATATCGAAATGCTTCAAATCTTTAGTTTAACATATTTAAGTTAAACTGTAAACCTGAAGTTTACAGAAAGCCATGCCGGCATAACGGCAGTGCATTTAGAAGAATTCCGTAATCTTATATTTAGGTATAAAGTCGATTTTCTTGTATATACACGTTTAGCAATCGATATCGAAATGCTTCAAATCATTAGCTTAACATATTTAAGTTAATTAACCTTCTTAGACGAACTGAAGGTTACATAAAGCCATGGCGGCATAACGGCAGTGCATTTAGAAGAATTTCGTAATCCTATATTTAGGTATAAAGTCGATTTTGTTGTATATACCCATTCAGCAATCGATATCGAAATGCTCCAAATCATTAGATTAACATATTTAAGTTAATAAACCTTCTTTAACGAACTAAAGTTTACATGAGGCCATGGCGGCATAACGGCAGTGCATTTAGAAGAATTCCGTAATTTTATATTTAGGTATAAAGTCGATTTTCTTGTATATACACATTTAGCAATCGATATCGAAATGCTTCAAATCATAAGCTTAACATATTTAAGTTAACTAACTTTCTTTATCTTACTGAAGTCCACATAAAGCCTTAACGGTATAACGGCAAAGCATTTAGAAGAATTCCGTAATCTTATATTTAGGAGTAAAGTCGATTTTCTTGTATACATATACACATTTAGCAATCGATATCGAAATGCTTCAAATCATTAGTTTAACATATTTAAGTAAATTAACCTTCCTTACCTTACTGAAGTATACATAAAGCCATAACGGTATACCGGCATTGCATTTCGAAGAATTCCGTAATCTTATATATAAAGTCAATTTTCTTGTATATACACATTAAGCAATCGA
Organism: Bactrocera zonata; assembly: GCA_037783105.1. Taxonomy (NCBI): domain Eukaryota; kingdom Metazoa; phylum Arthropoda; class Insecta; order Diptera; family Tephritidae; genus Bactrocera; species Bactrocera zonata. The sequence continues at coordinate 95,211 of JBAWJQ010006411.1, forward strand.
TATCGAAATGCTTCAAATCATTAGATTAACATATTTAAGTCAATTAACTTTCTTTATCTTACGGAGGTCTACATAAAGCCTTAACGGTATAACGGAAGTGCATTTGGAAGAATTCCGTAATCTTATAATTCGGTATAAAGTCGATTTTCTTGCATATACTAATTTAGCAATCGATATCGAAATGCTCCAAATCATTAGATTAACATATTTAAGTTAATAAACCTTCTTTAACGAACTGAAGTTTACATTAAGCCATGACGGCATAACGGCAATGCATTTAGAAAAATTCCGTGACCGTATATTTAGGTATAAAATCGATTTTATTGTATTTACACATTAAGCAATCGATATCGAAATGTTTCAAATCATTTCTTTTACATATTGAAGTTAATATACTTTCTTACACTTATTGAAGTTTACATAAAGCCATAACGGTATACCGGCAGTGCATTTGAAAAATTCCGTAATCTTATATATAAAGTCGATTTTCTTGTATATACACATTAAGCAATCGATATCGAAATGCTTCAAATCATTAGCTTAAAATATTTAAGTTAATAAACCTTTATTAACGAACTGAAGTTTACATAAAGCCATGGCGGCATAACGGCAGTGCATTTAGAAAAATTGCGGGATCGTATATTTAAGTATAAAGTCGATTTTGTTGTATATGCACATTTAGCAATCGATATCGAAATACTTCAAATCTTTAGTTTAACATATTTGAGTTTATAAACCTTCTTTAACGAACTGAAGTTTACATAAAGCCATGACGGCATAACGGCAGTGCATTTAGAAGAATTCCGTAATCTTATATTTAGGTATAAAGTCGATTTTCTTGTATATACACATTTAGCAATCGATATCGAAATGCTTCAAATCATTAGATTAACATATTTAAGTTAAGTAACTTTCTTAATCTTACTGAAGTCTACATAAATCCTCAACGGTATAACAGCAATGCATTTGGAAGAATTCCGTAATCTCATATTTAGGCATAAAGTCGATTTTGTTGTATATGCACATTTAGCAATCGATATCGAAATGCTTCAAATCTTTAGTTTAACATATTTACGTTTATAAACATTCTTTAACGAACTGAAGTTTACATAAAGCCATGACGGCATAAGGGCAGTGCATTTAGAAGAATTCCGTAATCTTATATTTAGGTATAAAGTCGATTTTGTTGTATATACACATTTAGCAATCGATATCGAAATGCTTCAAATCATTAGATTAGCATATTTAAGTTAATTAACTTTATTTGTCTTACGGAGGTCTACATAAAGCCTTAACGGTATAACGGAAGTGCATTTGGAAGAATTCCGTAATCTTATAATTCGGTATAAAGTCGATTTTCTTGAATATACTAATTTAGCAATCGATATCGAAATGCTTCAAATCTTTAGTTTAACATATTTAAGTTAATTAACCTTCTTTAACGTACTGAAGGTGACATAAAGCCAAAGCGGTAAAACGGCATTGCATTTAGAAGAATTCCGTAATCTTACATTTAGGTATAAAGTCAATTTTCTTGTATATACCCATTAAGCAATCGATATCGAAATGCTTCAAATCTTTAGTTTAACATATTTAAGTTAAACTGTAAACCTGAAGTTTACAGAAATCCATGCCGGCATAACGGCAGTGCATTTAGAAGAATTCCGTAATCTTATATTTAGGTATAAAGTCGATTTTCTTGTATATACACGTTTAGCAATCGATATCGAAATGCTTCAAATCATTAGCTTAACATATTTAAGTTAATTAACCTTCTTAGACGAACTGAAGGTTACATAAAGCCATGGCGGCATAACGGCAGTGCATTTAGAAGAATTTCGTAATCCTATATTTAGGTATAAAGTCGATTTTGTTGTATATATCCATTCAGCAATCGATATCGAAATGCTCCAAATCATTAGATTAACATATTTAAGTTAATAAACCTTCTTTAACGAACTAAAGTTTACATGAGGCCATGGCGGCATAACGGCAGTGCATTTAGAAGAATTCCGTAATTTTATATTTAGGTATAAAGTCGATTTTCTTGTATATACACATTTAGCAATCGATATCGAAATGCTTCAAATCATAAGCTTAACATATTTAAGTTAACTAACTTTCTTTATCTTACTGAAGTCCACATAAAGCCTTAACGGTATAACGGCAAAGCATTTAGAAGAATTCCGTAATCTTATATTTAGGAGTAAAGTCGATTTTCTTGTATACATATACCCATTTAGCAATCGATATCGAAATGCTTCAAATCATTAGTTTAACATATTTAAGTAAATTAACCTTCCTTACCTTACTGAAGTATACATAAAGCCATAACGGTATACCGGCATTGCATTTCGAAGAATTCCGTAATCTTATATATAAAGTCAATTTTCTTGTATATGCACATTAAGCAATCGATATCGAAATGCTTCAAATCATTAGCTTAACATATTTAAGTTAATTAACCTTCTTAGACGAACTGAAGGTTACATAAAGCCATGGCGGCATAACGGCAGTGCATTTAGAAGAATTCCGTAAATTTATATTTAGGTATAAAGTCGATTTTCTTGTATATACCCATTTAGCAATCGATATTGAAATGCTTCAAATCTTTAGTTTAACATATTTAAGTTAATTAACTTTCTTTATCTTACTGAAGTCTATATAAAGCCTTAACGGTATAACGGTAGTGCATTTAGAAGAATTCCGTAATCTTATATTTAGGTGTAAATTCGATTTTGTTGTATATGCACATTTAGCAATCGATATTGAAATGCTTCAAATCTTTAGTTTAACATATTTGAGTTTATAAACCTTCTTTAACGAACTGAAGTTTACATAAAGCCATGACGGCATAACGGCAGTGCATTTATAAAAATTCCGTGATCGTATATTTAGGTATAAAGTCGATTTTTTTGTATTTACACATTAAGCAAGCGATATCGAAATGATTCAAATCATTTCTTTTACAAATTGAAGTTAATATACTTTCTTACACTTATTGAAGTTTACATAAAGCCATAACGGTATACCGGCAGTGCATTTGAAAAATTCCGTAATCTTATATATAAAGTCGATTTTCTTGTATATACACATTAAGCAATCGATACCGAAATTCATCAAATCATTAGATTAACATATTTAAGTAAATTAACTTTCTTTATCTTAAGGAGGTCTACATAAAGCCTTAGCGGTATAACGGAAGTGCATTTGGAAGAATTCCGTAATCTTATAATTCGGTATAAAGTCGATTTTCTTGAATATACTAATTTAGCAATCGATATCGAAATGCTTCAAATCTTTAGTTTAACATATTTGAGTTTATAAACCTTCTTTAACGAACTGAAGTTTACATAAAGCCATGACGGCATAACAGCAGTGCATTTAGAAAAATTCCGGGATCGTATATTTAGGTATAAAGTCGATTTTGTTGTATATACTCATTTAGCATTCGATATCGAAATGCTTCAAATTATTAGATTAACATATTTAAGTTAATTAACTTTCTTTATCTTACTGAAGTCTACATAAATCCTCAACGGTATAACAGCAGTGCATTTGGAAGAATTCCGTAATCTTATATTTAGGTATAAAGTCGATTTTGTTGTATATGCACATTAAGCAATCAATATCGAAATGCTTCAAATCTTTAGTTTAACATATTTGAGTTTATAAACCTTCTTTAACGAACTGAAGTTTACATAAAGCCATGACGGCATAACGGCAGTGCATTTAGAAAAATTCCGTGATCGTATATTTAGGTGTAAAGTCGATTTCTTGTATTTAGACATTAAGCAATCGATATCGAAATGATTCAAATCATTTCTTTTACATATTGAAGTTAATATACTTTCTTACACTTATTGAAGTTTACATAAAGCCATAACGGTATACCGGCAGTGCATTTGGAAGAATTCCGTAATCTTATATATAAAGTCGGTTTTCTTGTATATACACATTAAGCAATCGATATCGAAATGCTTCAAATCATTAGCTTAAAATATTTAAGTTAATAAACCTTTATTAACGAACTGAAGTTTACATAAAGCCATGGCGGCATGACGGCAGTGCATTTAGAAAAATTGCGGGATCGTATATTTAAGTATAAAGTCGATTTTGTTGTATATGCACATTTAGCAATCGATATCGAAATACTTCAAATCTTTAGTTTAACATATTTGAGTTTATAAACCTTCTTTAACGAACTGAAGTTTACATAAAGCCATGACGGCATAACGGCAGTGCATTTAGAAGAATTCCGTAATCTTATATTTAGGTATAAAGTCGATTTTCTTGTATATACACATTTAGCAATCGATATCGAAATGCTTCAAATCATTAGATTAACATATTTAAGTTAAGTAACTTTCTTAATCTTACTGAAGTCTACATAAATCCTCAACGGTATAACAGCAATGCATTTGGAAGAATTCCGTAATCTCATATTTAGGCATAAAGTCGATTTTGTTGTATATGCACATTTAGCAATCGATATCGAAATGCTTCAAATCTTTAGTTTAACATATTTACGTTTATAAACATTCTTTAACGAACTGAAGTTTACATAAAGCCATGACGGCATAAGGGCAGTGCATTTAGAAGAATTCCGTAATCTTATATTTAGGTATAAAGTCGATTTTGTTGTATATACACATTTAGCAATCGATATCGAAATGCTTCAAATCATTAGATTAGCATATTTAAGTTAATTAACTTTATTTGTCTTACGGAGGTCTACATAAAGCCTTAACGGTATAACGGAAGTGCATTTGGAAGAATTCCGTAATCTTATATTTAGGTATAAAGTCGATTTTCTTGCATATACTAATTTAGCAATCGATATCGAAATGCTTCAAATCATTAGTTTAACATATTTAAGTTAATTAACCTTCTTTACCTTACTGAAGTTTACATAAAGCTATAAAGGTATACCGGCAGTGCATTTGGAAGAATTCCGTAATCTTATATTTAGGTATAAAGTCGATTTTCTTGCATATACACATTAAGCAATTGATATCGAAATGCTTCAAATCATTAGATTAACATATTTAAGTTAATTAACTTTCTTTATCTTACTGAAGTCTACATAAAGCCTTAACGGTATAACGGCAGTGCATTTAGAAGAATTCCGTAATCTTATATTTAGGTATAAAGTCGAATTTCTTGTATTTACACATTTTGCAATCGATATCGAAATACTTCAAATCATTTCTTTTACATATTTAAGGTTATAAACTTTCTTTAACTAACTGAATTTTACATTAAGCCATAACGGCATAACTGCAGTGCATTTAGAAGAATTCCGTAATCTTATATTTAAGTATAAAGTCGATTTTCTTGTATATAGACATTTAGCAATCAATATCGAAATTCTTCAAATCATTAAATTAACATATTTAAGTTAATTAACTTTCGTTATCTTACTGAAGTCTACATAAATCTTCAACGGTATAACGGCAGTGAATTTGGAAGAGTACCGTTATCTTATATTTAGATATAAAGTACATTTTCTTGTGTTTAAATATTTAGCAATCGATATCGAAATACTTCAAATCATTTCTTTTACATATTTAAGGTTATTAACTTTATTTAACTAACTGAATTTTACAATAAGCCATAACGGCATAACTGCAGTGCATTTAGAAGAATTCCGTAATCTTATATTTAGGTGTAAAGTTGATTTTCTTGTATATACACATTTAGCAATCGATATCGATATGCTTCAAATTTTTAGTTTAACATATTTAAGTTTATAAACCTTCTTTAACGAACTGAAGTTTACATAAAGCCATGACGGCATAACGGTAGTGCCTTAAAACGAATTCCGTGATCGTATATTTAGGTATAAAGTCGATTTTCTTGTATTTACACATTTAGCAATCGATATCGAAATGCTTCAAATCATTTCTTTTACATATTTACGTTAATAAACCTTCTTTAACGAACTGAAGGTCACATAAGGCCATAACGGTATACCGGCAGTGCATTTGGAAGAATTCCGTAATCTTATATTTAGGTATAAAGTCGATTTTCTTGTATATACACATTAAGCAATCGATATCGAAATGCTTCAAATCATTAGATTAACATATTTAAGTTAATTAACTTTCTTTATCTTTCTGAAGTCTACATAAAGCCTAAACGGTATAACGGCAGTGCATTTGGAAGAATTCCGTAATCTTATATTTAGGTATAAAGTTGATTTTCTTGTATATACACATTTAGCAATCGATGTCGAAATGCTTAAAATTTTTAGTTTAACATATTTAAGTTTATAAACCTTCTTTAACGAACTGAAGTTTACATAAAGCCATGACGGCATAACGGCAGTGCATTTAGAAAAATTGCGTGATCGTTTATTTAGGTATAAAGTCGATTTTCTTGTATACACCCATTAAGCAATCGATATCGAAATGCTTCGCTTCAAATCATTTCTCTTACATATTTAAGTTAATAAACTTTCTTTAACTTATTAAAGTTACATAAAGCCATAACGGCATAACGGCAGTGCATTTGGAAGAATTCTTTAATCTTATATTTTGTTATAAAGTCGATTTTCTTGAATATACACATTTAGCAATGGATATCGAAATGCTTCAAATCATTAGTTTAACATATTTAAGTTAAAAAGCCTTCTTTAACGAACTGAAGTTTACATAAAGTCATGGCGGCCTAACGGCAGTGCATTTAGAAGAGTACCGTAATCTTATATTTAATTATAAAGTACATTTTCTTGTGTTTAAATATTTAGCAATCGATATCGAAATACTTCAAATCATTTCTTTTACATATTTAAGGTTATAAACTTTCTTCAACTAACTTAAGTTTACATTAAGCCATAACGGCATAACTGCAGTGCATTTAGAAGAATTCCGTAATCTTATATTTAAGTATAAAGTCGAATTTCTTGTATATGCTCATTCAGCAATCGATATCGAAATGCTTCAAATCATTAGTTTAACAGATTTAAGTTAATAAACCTTCTTTAACGCACTCATGCTAACATAATGCCGTGGCGGCATAATGGCAGTGCATTTGTAAGAATTCCGTAATCTTATATTTAGGTACAAAGTCGATTTTCTTGTATGTACACATTTAGCAATCGATATCGAAATGCTTCAAATCATTAGCTTAACATATTTAAGTTAATTAACCTTCTTTAACGTACTGAAGGTGACATAGAGCCAATGCGGCATAACGGCAGTGCATTTAGAAGAACTTCGTAATCTTATATTTAAGTATAAAGTCGATTTTCTTGTATATACACATTTAGCAATCGATATCGAAATGTTTCAAATCATCAGCTTAACATATTTAAGTAAATTAACCTTCTTTGACGTACTGAAGGTGACATAAAGCCAATGCGGCATAACGGCAGTGCATTTAGAAGAACTTCGTAATCTTATATTTATGTAAAAAGTCGATTTTCTTGTATATACACATTTAGCAATCGATATCGAAATGCTTCAAATCTTTAGTTTAACATATTTAAGTTAATAAATGTTCTTTAACGAACTGAAGATTACATAAAGCCATGGCGGCATAACGGCAGTGCATTTAGAAGAATTCCGTAATCTAATATTTAGGTACAAAGTCGATTTTCTTGTATGTACACATTTAGCAATCGATATCGAAATGCTTCAAATCATTAGTTTAACATATTTAAGTTAATTAACCTTTTTAAATTACTGAAGGTGACATAAAGCCAATGCATTTAAAAGAACTTCGTAATCTTATATTTATGTATAAAGTCGATTTTCTTGTATATACACATTTAGCAATCGATATCGAAATGCTTCAAATCTTTAGTTTAACATATTTACGTTTATAAACATTCTTTAACGAACTGAAGTTTACATAAAGCCATGACGGCATAAGGGCAGTGCATTTAGAAGAATTCCGTAATCTTATATTTAGGTATAAAGTCGATTTTGTTGTATATACACATTTAGCAATCGATATCGAAATGCTTCAAATCATTTCTTTTACATATTTACGTTAATAAACCTTCTTTAACGAACTGAAGGTCACATAAGGCCATAACGGTATACCGGCAGTGCATTTGGAAGAATTCCGTAATCTTATATTTAGGTATAAAGTCGATTTTCTTGTATATACACATTAAGCAATCGATATCGAAATGCTTCAAATCATTAGATTAACATATTTAAGTTAATTAACTTTCTTTATCTTTCTGAAGTCTACATAAAGCCTAAACGGTATACCGGCAGTGCATTTGGAAGAATTCCGTAATCTTATATTTAGGTATAAAGTCGATTTTCTTGCATATACACATTAAGCAATTGATATCGAAATGCTTCAAATCATTAGATTAACATATTTAAGTTAATTAACTTTCTTTATCTTACTGAAGTCTACATAAAGCCTTAACGGTATAACGGCAGTGCATTTAGAAGAATTCCGTAATCTTATATTTAGGTATAAAGTCGAATTTCTTGTATTTACACATTTTGCAATCGATATCGAAATGCTTCAAATCATTTCTTTTACATATTTAAGTTAATAAACTTTCTTAAACTTACTGAAGTTTACATAAAGCCATAACGGCAGTGCATTTAGAAGAGTACCGTTATCTTATATTTAGATATAAAGTACATTTTCTTGTGTTTAAATATTTAGCAATCGATATCGAAATACTTCAAATCATTTCTTTTACATATTTAAGGTTATAAACTTTCTTTAACTAACTGAATTTTACATTAAGCCATAACGGCATAACTGCAGTGCATTTAGAAGAATTCCGTAATCTTATATTTAAGTATAAAGTCGATTTTCTTGTATATAGACATTTAGCAATCAATATCGAAATTCTTCAAATCATTAAATTAACATATTTAAGTTAATTAACTTTCGTTATCTTACTGAAGTCTACATAAATCTTCAACGGTATAACGGCAGTGAATTTGGAAGAGTACCGTTATCTTATATTTAGATATAAAGTACATTTTCTTGTGTTTAAATATTTAGCAATCGATATCGAAATACTTCAAATCATTTCTTTTACATATTTAAGGTTATTAACTTTCTTTAACTAACTGAATTTTACAATAAGCCATAACGGCATAACTGCAGTGCATTTAGAAGAATTCCGTAATCTTATATTTAGGTGTAAAGTTGATTTTCTTGTATATACACATTTAGCAATCGATATCGAAATGCTTCAAATTTTTAGTTTAACATATTTAAGTTTATAAACCTTCTTTAACGAACTGAAGTTTACATAAAGCCATGACGGCATAACGGTAGTGCCTTAAAACGAATTCCGTGATCGTATATTTAGGTATAAAGTCGATTTTCTTGTATTTACACATTTAGCAATCGATATCGAAATGCTTCAAATCATTTCTTTTACATATTTACGTTAATAAACCTTCTTTAACGAACTGAAGGTCACATAAGGCCATAACGGTATACCGGCAGTGCATTTGGAAGAATTCCGTAATCTTATATTTAGGTATAAAGTCGATTTTCTTGTATATACACATTAAGCAATCGATATCGAAATGCTTCAAATCATTAGATTAACATATTTAAGTTAATTAACTTTCTTTATCTTTCTGAAGTCTACATAAAGCCTAAACGGTATAACGGCAGTGCATTTGGAAGAATTCCGTAATCTTATATTTAGGTATAAAGTTGATTTTCTTGTATATACACATTTAGCAATCGATGTCGAAATGCTTAAAATTTTTAGTTTAACATATTTAAGTTTATAAACCTTCTTTAACGAACTGAAGTTTACATAAAGCCATGACGGCATAACGGCAGTGCATTTAGAAAAATTCCGTGATCGTTTATTTAGGTATAAAGTCGATTTTCTTGTATACACCCATTAAGCAATCGATATCGAAATGCTTCGCTTCAAATCATTTCTCTTACATATTTAAGTTAATAAACTTTCTTTAACTTATTAAAGTTACATAAAGCCATAACGGCATAACGGCAGTGCATTTGGAAGAATTCTTTAATCTTATATTTTGTTATAAAGTCGATTTTCTTGAATATACACATTTAGCAATGGATATCGAAATGCTTCAAATCATTAGTTTAACATATTTAAGTTAAAAAGCCTTCTTTAACGAACTGAAGTTTACATAAAGTCATGGCGGCCTAACGGCAGTGCATTTAGAAGAGTACCGTAATCTTATATTTAATTATAAAGTACATTTTCTTGTGTTTAAATATTTAGCAATCGATATCGAAATACTTCAAATCATTTCTTTTACATATTTAAGGTTATAAACTTTCTTCAACTAACTGAAGTTTACATTAAGCCATAACGGCATAACTGCAGTGCATTTAGAAGAATTCCGTAATCTTATATTTAAGTATAAAGTCGAATTTCTTGTATATGCTCATTCAGCAATCGATATCGAAATGCTTCAAATCATTAGTTTAACAGATTTAAGTTAATAAACCTTCTTTAACGCACTCATGCTAACATAATGCCGTGGCGGAATAATGGCAGTGCATTTGTAAGAATTCCGTAATCTTATATTTAGGTACAAAGTCGATTTTCTTGTATGTACACATTTAGCAATCGATATCGAAATGCTTCAAATCATTAGCTTAACATATTTAAGTTAATTAACCTTCTTTAACGTACTGAAGGTGACATAGAGCCAATGCGGCATAACGGCAGTGCATTTAGAAGAACTTCGTAATCTTATATTTAAGTATAAAGTCGATTTTCTTGTATATACACATTTAGCAATCGATATCGAAATGTTTCAAATCATCAGCTTAACATATTTAAGTAAATTAACCTTCTTTGACGTACTGAAGGTGACATAAAGCCAATGCGGCATAACGGCAGTGCATTTAGAAGAACTTCGTAATCTTATATTTATGTAAAAAGTCGATTTTCTTGTATATACACATTTAGCAATCGATATCGAAATGCTTCAAATCTTTAGTTTAACATATTTAAGTTAATAAATGTTCTTTAACGAACTGAAGATTACATAAAGCCATGGCGGCATAACGGCAGTGCATTTAGAAGAATTCCGTAATCTAATATTTAGGTACAAAGTCGATTTTCTTGTATGTACACATTTAGCAATCGATATCGAAATGCTTCAAATCATTAGTTTAACATATTTAAGTTAATTAACCTTTTTAACGTACTGAAGGTGACATAAAGCCAATGCATTTAAAAGAACTTCGTAATCTTATATTTATGTATAAAGTCGATTTTCTTGTATATACACATTTAGCACTCGATATCGAAATGCTTCAAATCATTAGCTTAACATATTTAAGTTAATTAACCTTCTTTGACGTACTGAAGGTGACATAAAGCCAATGCGACATAACGGCAGTGCATTTAGAAGAACTTCGTAATCTTATATTTATGTATAAAGTCGATTTTCTTGTGTATACACATTTTTCAAATCTTTAGTTTAACATATTTAAGTTAATAAACGTTCTTTAACGAACTGAAGGTTATATAAAGCCATGGCGGCATAACGGCAGTGCATTTAGAAGAATTCCGTAATCTAATATTTAGGTACAAAGTCGATTTTCTTGTATATACACATTAAGCGATCGATATCGAAATGCTTCAAATCATAAGTTTAACATATTTAAGTTAATTAACCTTCTTTAACGAACTGAAGTTTACACATTTAGCACTCGATATCGAAATGCTTCAAATCATTAGCTTAACATATTTAAGTTAATTAACCTTCTTTGACGTACTGAAGGTGACATAAAGCCAATGCGGCATAACGGCAGTGCATTTAGAAGAACTTCGTAATCTTATATTTATGTATAAAGTCGATTTTCTTGTATATACACATTTAGCAATCGATGTCGAAATGCTTCAAATCTTTAGTTTAACATATTTAAGTTAATAAACGTTCTTTAACGAACTGAAGGTTATATAAAGCCATGGCGGCATAACGGCAGTGCATTTAGAAGAATTCCGTAATCTTATATTTAGGTACAAAGTCGATTTTCTTGTATATACACATTAAGCGATCGATATCGAAATGCTTCAAATCATAAGTTTAACATATTTAAGTTAATTAACCTTCTTTAACGAACTGAAGTTTACATTAAGCCATGGCGGCATAACGGCAGTGCATTTGGAAGAATTCCGTAATCTTATATTTAGGTATAAAGTCGATTTTCGTGTATATACACATTAAGCAATCGATATCGAAATGCTTCAAATCATTAGATTAACATATTTAAGTTAATTAACTTTCTTTAACGCACTCATGCTAACATAATGCCGTGGCGGCATAATGGCAGTGCATTTGTAAGAATTCCGTAATCTTATATTTAGGTACAAAGTCGATTTTCTTGTATGCACACATTTAGCAATCGATATCGAAATGCTTCAAATCATTAGCTTAACATATTTAAGTTAATTAACCTTCTTTAACGTACTGAAGGTGATATAGAGCCAATGCGGCATAACGGCAGTGCATTTAGAAGAACTTCGTAATCTTATATTTAAGTATAAAGTCAATTTTCTTGTATATACGCATTAAGCAATCGATATCGAAATGTTTCAAATCATCAGCTTAACATAGTTAAGTAAGTTAACCTTCTTTGACGTACTGAAGGTGACATAAAGCCAATGCGGCATAACGGCAGTGCATTTAGAAGAACTTCGTAATCTTATATATATGTAAAAAGTCGATTTTCTTGTATATACACATTTAGCAATCGATATCGAAATGCTTCAAATCATTTCTTTTACATATTTAGGTTAATAAACCTTCTTTAACGAACTGAAGGTTACATAAGGCCATAACGGTATACCGGCAGTGCATTTGGAAGAATTCCGTAATCTTATATTTAGGTATAAAGTCGATTTTCTTGTATTTACACATTTAGCAATCGATATCGAAATGCTTCAATACATTTTTTTTACATATTTAATTAACCTTCTTCAACGCACTGATGTTAACATGAAGCAAATGCGGCATAACGGCAGTGCATTTAAAAGAATTCCGTAATCTTATATTAAGGTATAAAGTCGATTTTGTTGTATATACACATTTAGCAATCGATATCGAAATGCTTCATATCATTAGATTAACATATTTAAGTAAATTAACTTTCTTTATCTTACTGAAGTCTACATTAAGCCTTAACGGTATAACTGCAGTGCATTTAGAAGAATTCTGTAACCTTATATTTAGGTATAAAGTCGATTTTCTTCTACATACACATTTAGCATTCGATATCGAAATGCGTCAAATCATCAGCTTAATATATTTAAATTAACTAACCTTCTCTGCCTTACTGAAGTTTACATAAAGCCATGGCGGACTAACGGCAGTGCATTTAGAAGAGTACCGTAATCTTATATTTAATTATAAAGTACATTTTCTTGTGTTTAAATATTTAGCAATCGATATCGAAATACTTCAAATCATTTCTTTTACATATTTAAGGTTATAAACTTTCTTCAACTAACTGAAGTTTACATTAAGCCATAACGGCATAACTGCAGTGCATTTTGAAGAATTCCGTAATCTTATATTTAAGTATAAAGTCCAATTTCTTGTATATGCTCATTCAGCAATCGATATCGAAATGCTTCAAATCATTAGTTTAACAGATTTAAGTTAATAAACCTTCTTTAACGCACTCATGCTAACATAATGCCGTGGCGGCATAATGGCAGTGCATTTGTAAGAATTCCGTAATCTTATATTTAGGTACAAAGTCGATTTTCTTGTATATACACATTTAGAAATCGATATCGAAATGCTTCAAATCATTAGTTTAATATAATTAAGTTAATTAACCTTCTTCAACGAAGTGAAGGTTACGTAAAGCCATGGTGGCATAACGGCAGTGCATTTAGAAGAAGAACGTAATTTTATATTTAGGTATAAAAACGATTTTCTTGTATATACACATTAAGCAATCGATATCAAAATGCTTCAAGTCATTAGTTTAACTTATTTAAGTTAATACGCCTTCTTGAGCGATTTCAAGTTGACATAAAGTCATGGCGGCATAACGGTAGTGCATTTGGAAGAAATTCGTTATCTTATATTTAGGTATAAACTCGATTTTCTTGTATATACGCATTTAGCAATCGATATCGAAATGCTTCAAATCATTAGTTTAACATATTTTAGTTAATTAACCTTCTTTAACGTACTGAAGGTGACATAAAGCCATGGCGGCATAATGGCAGTGTATTTAGAAGAATTCCGAAATCTTATATATAAAGTCGATTTTCTTGTATACACACATTTAGCAATCGAGAGCTAAATGCTTCAAATCATTAGCTTAACATATTTAAGTTAATTAACCTTCTTTAACGTACTGAATGTGACATAAAGCCAATGCGGCATAACGGCAGTGCATTTAGAAGAATTCTGTATTCTTATATTTAGGTATAAAGTCGATTTTCTTGTATATACGCATTTAGCAATCGGTATCGAAATGCTTCAAATTATTAGTTTTATATAATTAAGTTAATTAACCTTCTTCAACGAAGTGAAGGTTACGTAAAGCCATGGTGGCATAACGGCAGTGCATTTAGAAGAATTCCGTAATTTTATATTTAGGTATAAAAACGATTTTCTTGTATATACACATTTAGCAATCGATATCGAAATGCTTCAAGTCATTAGTTTAACATATTTAAGTTAATTAACCTTCTTTAACGAGCTGAAGGTTACATAAAGCCATGGCGGCATAACGGCAGTGCATTTAGAAGAATTCCGAAATCCTATATGTAGGTATAAATCGATTTTCTTGTATATACACATTTAGCAATCGGTATCGAAATGCTTCAAATCATTAGCTTAACATATTTAAGTTAATTAACTTTCTTTATCTTACTGAAGTCTACATAAAGCCTTAACGGTATAACGGCAGTGCATTTAGAAGAATTCCGTAATCTTATATTTAGGTGTAAAGTCGATTTTCTTGTATATACCCATTTAGCAATCGATATCGAAATGCTTCAAATCATTAGTTTAACATATTTAAGTTAATTAACCTTCTTTAACGAGCTGAAGGTTACATAAAGCCATAACGGTATACCGGCAGTGCATTTCGAAGAATTCCGTAATCTTAAATATAAAGTCGATTTTCTTGTATATACACATTAAGCAATCGATATCAAAATGCTTCAAATCATTAGCTTAAAAAATTTAAGTTAATAAACCTTCTTTAACGAACTGAATTTTACATAAAGCCATGGCGGCAGAACGGCAGTGCATTTGGAAGAATTCCGTAATCTTATATTTAGGTATAAAGTCGATTTTCTTGTATATACACATTTAGAAATCGATATCGAAATGCTTCAAATCATTAGATTAACATATTTAAGTTAATTAACCTTCATTAACGAACTGAAGTTTACATTAAGCCATGGCGGCATAACGGCAGTGCATTTAGAAGAATTCCATAATTTTATATTTAGGTATAAAGTCGATTTTCTTGTATATACACATTTAGCAATCGATATCGAAATGCTTCAAATCATTAGCTTAACATATTTAAGTTAATTAACATTCTTTGACGTACTGAAGGTGACATAAAGCCAATGCGGCATAACGGCAGTGCATTTAGAAGAACTTCGTAATCTTATATTTAGGTATAAAGTCGATTTTCCTGTATATACACATTTAGCAATCGATGTCGAAATGCTTCAAATCTTTAGTTTAACATATCTAAGTTAATAAACGTTCTTTAACGAACTGAAGGTTATATAAAGCCATGGCGGCATAACGGCAGTGCATTTAGAAAAATTCCGTGATCGTTTATTTAGGTATAAAGTCGATTTTCTTGTATACACCCATTAAGCAATCGATATCGAAATGCTTCGCTTCAAATCATTTCTCTTACATATTTAAGTTAATAAACTTTCTTTAACTTATTAAAGTTACACAAAGCCATAACGGCATAACGGCAGTGCATTTGGAAGAATTCTTTAATCTTATATTTCGGTATAAAGTCGATTTTCTTGAATATACACATTTAGCAATCGATATCGAAATGCTTCAAATCATTAGTTTAACAAATTTAAGTTAATTAACCTTCTTTAACGTACTGAAGGTGACATAAAGCCAATGCGGCATAACGGCAGTGCATTTAGAAGAATTTCGTAATCTTGTATTTAGGTATAAAGTCGATTTTCTTGTATATACACATTTAGCGATCGATATCGAAATGCTTCAAATCATTAGTTTAACATATTTAAGTTAATTAACCTTCTTTTACGTACTGAAGGTGACATAAAGCCAATGCGGCGTAACGGCAGTGCATTTAGAAGAATTTCGTAATCATATATTTAGGTATAAAGTCGATTTTCTTGTATATACACATTTAGCAATCGATATCGAAATGCTTCAAATCATTAGCTTAACATATTTAAGTTAATTAACTTTCTTTATCTTACTGAAGTCTACATAAAGCCTTAACGGTATAACGGCAGTGCATTTAGAAGAATTCCGTAATCTTATATTTAGGTGTAAAGTCGATTTTCTTGTATATACCCATTTAGCAATCGATATCGAAATGCTTCAAATCATTAGTTTAACATATTTAAGTTAATTAACCTTCCTTACCTTACTGAAGTATACATAAAGCCATAACGGTATACCAGCAGTGCATTTCGAAGAATTCCGTAATCTTAAATATAAAGTCGATTTTCTTGTATATACACATTAAGCAATCGATATCGAAATGCTTCAAATCATTAGCTTAAAATATTTAAGTTAATAAACCTTCTTTAACGAACTGAAGTTTACATAAAGCCATGGCGGCAGAACGGCAGTGCATTTGGAAAAATTCCGTAATCTTATATTTAGGTATAAAGTCGATTTTCTTGTATATACACATTTAGAAATCGATATCGAAATGCTTCAAATCATTAGCTTAACATATTTAAGTTAATTAACATTCTTTGACGTACTGAAGGTGACATAAAGCCAATGCGGCATAACGGCAGTGCATTTAGAAAAACTTCGTAATCTTATATTTATGTATAAAGTCGATTTTCCCGTATATACACATAGCAATCGATGTCGAAATGCTTCAAATCTTTAGTTTAACATATCTAAGTTAATAAACGTTCTTTAACGAACTGAAGGTTATATAAAGCCATGGCGGCATAACGGCAGTGCATTTAGAAGAATTCCGTAACCTTATATTTAGGTACAAAGTCGATTTTCTTGTATATAAACACTAAGCAATCGATATTGAAATGCTTCAAATCATTAGTTTAATATAATTAAGTTAATTAACCTTCTTCAACGAAGTGAAGGTTACGTAAAGCCATGGTGGCATAACGGCAGTGCATTTAGAAGAATTCCGTAATCTTATATTTAGGTATAAAAACGATTTTCTTGTATATACACATTAAGCAATCGATATCAAAATGCTTCAAGTCATTAGTTTAACTTATTTAAGTTAATACGCCTTCTTGAGCGAACTCAAGTTGACATAAAGTCATGGCGGCATAACGGTAGTGCATTTGGAAGAAATTCGTTATCTTATATTTAGGTATAAACTCGATTTTCTTGTATATACGCATTTAGCAATCGATATAGAAATGCTTCAAATCATTAGTTTAACATATTTTAGTTAATTAACCTTCTTTAACGTACTGAAGGTGACATAAAGCCATGGCGGCATAAGGGCAGTGTATTTAGAAGAATTCCGAAATCTTATATATAAAGTCGATTTTCTTGTATACACACATTTAGCAATCGAGAGCTAAATGCTTCAAATCATTAGCTTAACATATTTAAGTTAATTAACCTTCTTTAACGTACTGAAGGTGACATAAGGCCATGGCGGCATAACGGCAGTGCATTTAGAAGAATTCCGAAATCTTATATTTAGGTATAAATCGATTTTTTTGTATGTACACATTTAGCAATCGATATCGAAATGCTTCAAATCATTAGTTTAACAAATTTAAGTTAATTAACCTTCTTTAACGTACTGAAGGTGACATAAAGCCAATGCGGCATAACGGCAGTGCATTTAGAAGAATTTCGTAATCTTGTATTTAGGTATAAAGTCGATTTTTTTGTATATACACATTTAGCGATCGATATCGAAATGCTTCAAATCATTAGTTTAACATATTTAAGTTAATTAACTTTCTTTTACGTACTGAAGGTGACATAAAGCCAATGCGGCATAACGGCAGTGCATTTAGAAGAACTTCGTAATCTTATATTTAGGTATAAAGTCGATTTTCCTGTATATACACATTTAGCAATCGATGTCGAAATGCTTCAAATCTTTAGTTTAACATATCTAAGTTAATAAACGTTCTTTAACGAACTGAAGGTTATATAATGCATGGCGGCATAACGGCAGTGCATTTAGAAAAATTCCGTGATCGTTTATTTAGGTATAAAGTCGATTTTCTTGTATACACCCATTAAGCAATCGATATCGAAATGCTTCGCTTCAAATCATTTCTCTTACATATTTAAGTTAATAAACTTTCTTTAACTTATTAAAGTTACACAAAGCCATAACGGCATAACGGCAGTGCATTTGGAAGAATTCTTTAATCTTATATTTCGGTATAAAGTCGATTTTCTTGAATATACACATTTAGCAATCGATATCGAAATGCTTCAAATCATTAGTTTAACATATTTAAGTTAAAAAGCCTTCTTTAACGAACTGAAGTTTACATAAAGCCATGGCGGCCTAACGGCAGTGCATTTAGAAGAGTAACGTAATCTTATATTTAATTATAAAGTAAATTTTCTTGTGTCTAAATATTTAGCAATCGATATCGAAATACTTCGAATCATTTCTTTTTCATATTTAAGGTTATAAACTTTCTTCAACTAAATGAAGTTTACATTAAGCCATAACGGCATAACTGCAGTGCATTTAGAAGAATTCCGTAATCTTATATTTAAGTATAAATTCGAAATTCTTGTATATGCTCATTCAGCAATCGATATCGAGATGCTTCAAATCATTAGTTTAACAGATTTAAGTTAATTAACCTTCTTTAACGAGCTGAAGGTTACATAAAGCCATGGCGGCATAACGGCAGTGCATTTAGAAGAATTCCGAAATCTTATAATTAGGTTTAAATCGATTTTCTTGTATATACCCATTTAGCAATCGATATCGAAATGCTTCAAGTCATTAGTTTAACATATTTAAGTTAATTAACCTTCTTTAACGAGCTGAGGGTTACATAAAGCCATGGCGACATAACGGCAGTGCATTTAGAAGAATTCCGAAATCTTATATTTAGGTATAAATCGAGTTTCTTGTATATACACATTTAGCAATCGGTATCGAAATGCTTCAAATCATTAGTTTAACATATTTAAGTTAATTAACCTTCTTTAACGAGCTGAAGGTTACATAAAGCCATGGCGGCATAACGGCAGTGCATTTAGAAGAATTCCGAAATCTTATAATTAGGTTTAAATCGATTTTCTTGTATATACACATTTAGCAATCGATATCGAAATGCTTCAAATCATTATTTTAACATATTCAAGTTAACTAACCTTCTTTAACGTACAGAAGGTGACACAAAGCCAATGCGGCATAACGGCAGTGCATTTAGAAGAATTCCGTAATCTTATATTTAGGTATAAAGTCGATTTTCTTGTATATACACATTTAGCAATTGATATCGAAATGCTTCAAATCATTAGTTTAACAAATTTAAGTTAATTAACCTTCTTTAACGTACTGAAGGTGACATAAAGCCAATGCGGCATAACGGCAGTGCATTTAGAAGAATTCCGTAATCTTGTATTTAGGTATAAAGTCGATTTTCTTGTATATACACATTTAGCGATCGATATCGAAATGCTTCAAATCATTAGTTTAACATATTTAAGTTAATTAACCTTCTTTTACGTACTGAAGGTGACATAAAGCCAATGCGGCATAACGGCAGTGCATTTAGAAGAATTTCGTA